>JAPTHA010169116.1:0-16183 GCA_029814585.1 Gymnapogon annona | reverse complement strand
TATATATATTAAAACTGTCTAGTAAAACACAAAATTAGATTATGTTATTACAGCTTCGTACAAAGGTTTTATCACCGTGGGAATGCACAACCAAAAAGTTCCCCCGGGGAACTTTTTTAATTCGTCAAACTAAACTCAAGGTGGATAATTCTTAGAACTAAGTTCTTAGAACTACTCCGTGGGAAAGCCCTGAAATCAATATGGTTCTTCTACTAGAGGTCCTCTATGTTGATTATCACGGAGAAGAAATCAATCACATCTGTCCTCGTTATCACCTTCACACTAACGAGATCCAGCGCTGGCCCTGAAACTCGATTTTGTGTTCTAATAATATTAAAATATTTCCAAGGAACACACCCCATGTATTATTACTGCCGACTCAGTGATGGGCTGATCACCAGGGTTAGTGTTGTATGTTCTGTACTTTTACATTCCTGCTCTAAAAGCCTCAGCTCTTCTGCTCCTCTGTCATTAGGCTCCACTTCATTAGTTTGTCACCTCAACTCGCTCCGATCTGAGATGAGAGCCAAGTACAACAGGCATTTAACCAAATGAGCCTTCACTGCCTCGGAGCTGTGGTTTTATCAGACACCAGTGAAACGCCATGTGTGGAACAGCTGCATCGTCTGTCTGTTATTGTGTGGCCACGTACCGGGGTATTTTAGGATCGAACAGATGAGCCGTCATATAAACTTCTGATTCTCTTTTAATTCAATAGGTGAAGTAGGGATGTCAGACACTCTTGATGATGATTTCGTTCGGCTTTTTCCCTTCCAATTCATATATTTGATTTTGGCAGGAGTTTTACGTCGGATGCCCTTCCTGACACAACCCACTGGATGGTCATCCCGGGAAAGGAACCCGGGTCCCCTATGCACCAGCCAGGTGCCTCATCAACTGAGCCATCCAGCCGGGATGGATGTCAGACACTCTTATCACTCACTCAGTCACACACTCACACACAAACACACACACACACGTTAATGATTGTAAATTGTTGAATATCTGTCTACTCGGTTTTCCACTCCACGCTGTAAACTTTTTCTTGTGGGACAATTAAAAGGTATATCTAATCTAATCTAATCTATCCATCCATCCATCCATCCATCTTCCTCCGCTTACCCGGGGACAGGTCACAGGGGCAGCAGTCTAAGCATGGAGGTCTAGACCTCCCTGCTTAGTCTCTCCAGCGTGTCCTGGGTCTAAACTAATCTAATCTAAATCGGATTGTGAGAAAACATTAATGATTAAAGACTAGCTCCTGTTGTGGTTTCTACAATCCTGATCACACATCCCAGGGTTCCACGGGTCAAAAGGACTGCACCAGAAGAATATGTTTTGCTCGGACTCAAGACAGACTGGTGGAAGTTGGTCCAAGGGAGGTTTCATTCCTGCACGTCTGCTTTGAAACAGATTGGAAAGTCAAAGAGCCTGGAACTAACAACCTGTGTGAAACCAACATAGTCTTTGGGTTCATCTGAGTATGAAATGGATGGTGAAAAGATGCAGAAGTGTGTCACGATGCGGAGTAAGAATCCCAACTATGCACGGTGAGACGGGGGAAAAAAAGAATCAAAACCCAAGCAAGTACCACCAACCTGAAATATCTTCAAAAAAGTATGTTTGATTTTAACAATATTCTGCCTGATATTTAAAGGTTTTGTGTCTTTTTACATGCACTGTCATCTGTAAACTGTAATGGACATTATTATGGACATGATATTGTTAAAATTGTGCTTATTTTTCCTTGATACATTGACACTTGATGATTAATTTCTTTCTTGGTAGTTCATGTTAGTCACAATTTTTAAAGATAGCTTGTAGACGTAATTATTTTACTATATAATTTTACTTTTTCACACTTCAATGTAGGCAGGGTTTTTATAATAACATATGATAATAACATTATTTATATGTTATTAGGTTATTTTACTGGCCCGGCCCAGTTCAGAGCTCATATTAAGGATGTAATCACTGAAACAACATGAATTTGACACCCCTGCTATTGGACATCTTCCTAGTCTTGCCGGTATTTAACATTCATTTACATGTATTCATTCATTTATCTGCAAACGTTGTATAAAGTGCCTTCACGTTAATCCCACCCGTCCATTTTCTGGTGAAGTCAGGCTGTAAATAATGTTTATAATGATGTAGAACTAATCCTTTTGTTTCTACACCACATCAACATTAGTTAAAAACAGGAGGAGGTCCTCCAGTTATAAATGGAATTCATTTATATTCCAGACTGCAAAGAGGAAAAGGCCTCTATTTTTCAGTGGTTTCAGTATTTACAAAAAACAGGATAGAAAACACATAAAAGTCCCGAACAAAGTGCACTCCTCCATACGGGCCTATTACTGCCATACTTTTATGACAGAGATGTTCGCTATTGTGCTCATTAGTGGTTGAATTAAAAGTCACACACACACACACAGCGTTCAGAAGTGACTAATGTGGATGGCAACTCATTCATGGTGGGTGGTGAACATATTGTGTCAGTGGCACCAGCTGGGCGTTTGTTCAGACTCTGGTAAGCAACACATTGAGACATTTGATTTCATTTGGTTTTTTGATGTGGAGAATGTTTCTGTGCTGCTGCTGCTGCTGCTGCGGGCGGCCAGCAGTGCAGATCCACAAACACTCTCACATTTCCCACCAGTGCCAGGCCCGGCCTAAAGAGACTGAGAACTCCCAGGAGGAGAGCAGAAAAAAAAAATACCCAGCAGAGCCAAATACACCATAGATTGGTTTCCACACATTAAGGAGAGAGGAGGAGCAGGATGAGGAGGCGGAGGAGGAGGCGGAGGAGGAGGAAGCTGAAAGGGCAGAGCTGCTCGGTGGGCTTGATTCAATGATCACTATGATAAAGTGAAAAAAAAAAAGAAGAAGCTGATTATACACGTGGCACATCTATACCAACAGGAGGGTCATTCCAGGAGAGAAAAAAAAAAAATTCTAGTCTAATCTTCCCCACTCGCTTTCATCTCCTCTGAGTGTGCTTGTGAAGTTAGAGTGATGGCTATCAACAAATGAGCTATTCATCTCAGCGTGTAAATCTTTGAACTACGGAAGGATTGGGTTTGCAATGATTCCCAGTAGTACAGTAATTTGGACAAATCTGCAGCGCTGGATGTTAAACATGACAAAAAATATAATAATTGAGCCCAAACCAAAGCCCGTGTTCGCAGCAGCACACGAAGAAGGGACTAATTTAGTGAGATGTCTGTGGAGGTATTGTAGTTGAGCTCAGTCAAAATGAACACACAGCTTCTGCCTGTATTTTGATTCTGGTTTCAAATTTGGGTCGACATCAGATTGTTGAGTATTTCCCTCTGCTTTGCAGGTGGTATATATTATTATATATTATTATATTATTATGTTATAGTACTGTTTACATTGATGTGTAGTATTCTCACTTTTTATAGTACTGTTTACATTGATATATGGTACTTTCACTGTTTATAGTACTGTCTACACTGATATATAGTATTCTCACTGTTTCTAGTACTGTTTACACTGATGTGCAGTATTCTCACTGTTTATAGCACTGTTTACATTGTTACATTGACCATCTTATTTATTTATTATTTATTATTGACTGTGTGTGTTGTCATATTTACACTGCAGTCACTCTTGGCTTTGCATTCGGTTTAGCAACTGTGCACTTTTATATTTCCATATTTATTTATTTGTGTTATCAGTTGCCAATATATGACATTTCGTTATCAGATTCATTGTGTGTGTCTGTGTAATGACAATAAAGGAAGTCTAAGTCTAAGTCTAAATTCTTTGTATATTCTTCATATGTATATACCGTATGTGTGCGTGTGTATAATACACATATTATATATAATATATTCCTGGCTGGATAGCTCAGTTGGTAAGGCATTGGGCTGGTGCATAGGGGATCCGGGTTCAATCCTTGGGGTGAGTGTCCAGTGGGTTGTGTCAGGAAGGGCATCCAACGTAAAAACTCCTGCCAAATCAAATATGTGAACCCCAGAAGGGAAAAAGCCGAAAGAAATCATCATATAATATAATATATATTTCTTTTCATTTTTTATATTTTTATACTGACAGAGCACGTGTAAGAATAAAAAAAATTCCCTCGGCATTAATAAAGTATTCCGATTCTGAAACAAGAAGAAGAGTTTTACCTACAGCTGTGGAAAATCCAGCCAAATGATGCTGAACTGTGCAAATGACAGATACAGAGGGTATATCTGTGAATGAAAGCTAAACCCCCCCCCCCCCCATCACTCATTATGAAACACTGTCAGGTCATTTATCTTTATATTATTTCATCTACTGAGTTGGAGAAGGCTGTGTGTTTTAAATTTTTGGGGAGTTTCTTCCCTTCATTTCAGCTCTGGCAGCTTTACAAGAAAGACAAGCTTGAAGGGAGCATTAACGATGAAAATGATGAACTTTGATGAAACAAGGACAAGCGCAGCATCTGAATATCTTTGAAACCACAGAGACAATCATTCAAAGGCTTATGCCCATACTTTTAAACATCACGGAGCCCAATAAAAACCCAGCGAATGTTGATAATGGGAACTGAAAATCAGATGGAAAGTCCTGTGGAGTTTGGTCGTGGAAGAGAGAGAAACACAGCACTTTGATTCTTTCCAAATTAAATATTTGAAAGCCCTTGAAAGCAGGCGCACAAGGGAAGTTGAAGGAACACATTATGTAAATAATCTGGACATTTATCTGTGAGGGGCCAGCTCTTAACTTGACAGAGCAGCAATATGTCCTCCACAGCCTCCCAGTGTGGCTGCTGCCGGTAGACTCGGCCTCCCAGCAGGGCTCAGGATTGGACTGCACATATACCCCCACTCGGCAGACTGCTTCCTGGGCTGTCAGCTATGCTTGCACATACTCATGCGTCCGCTCCCAGCCGATGGAAAGTTAATTAACTGCCTTTTGGAGGCGGCAGGGCTGTGATAGCCAGTCACTGGCGCGGCACTATTACCCAGCCTTTTGCTGTGATAAATTAGCGTTCCCTTCCCGCTGCCTGTCTGCTGGGCATCAGTGGTCACTTTAGCCCGGAGGTGAAGGAGCTGGGTCCCGTTGGCCCCCATAGACCCAACAGCAAATGACTCCAATACCAGCAGAAGACCAAGGTTTTGGGCAATGGAAGGAAAATTAACAGACAAGAAGTCGATAATTGAGATAAAACAAACAAGTCCATTAGTGGAAATCGGGACTGCTCGTTAATTTCTCTTACTATAACAGCCCAAACACAGAAGCCTGTTTGCCTCTACTGAGGACACAGATAATGATGATGCAGCTGCAACAAAGCAATTATTCAGACACACACTTTTGTGTTTCATCCTGATGGGAAAAAGAATTCCAACAATTAAAAAATAAACAACTTAGGGAACAAATATATACGTAGTCTTTTATGACACAGATATGTAAACCTCCTGTGAAGTGAAGCGTGAAACTACAACCGCTGGTCGGGTGGGTGGTCCTGATCTGGAATCAGTTGAGTGCACGGCAGATCTTTGACAGCTTGCCTCAGTGTAAAGTCTTTGGCAGGAAACATCCTGAACGCTTCGACCCATTGGACACTCACTATCTTTTTTTGGCTGAAAGATGAGAATCCTCTGATGCAGCAAGTGAACAGAAACACAATATTAGCTACAGATGGACTTCATCTAAGTAAATGTGGGTCTAAACAACATGGAGCTTGAGGGAACAGTCAGTTAAATATTGTTTTGGACTGCAAATACACAATGCATTTCAGGATATGGACCATACATATGTTTCTTTTGTGTTTAAAGAGTAAATTCCAAGGATGAAACATGACCCTAACATGTCAAGACCTACAGCTTTTCTGTCATCTTGAAGTCCAAAGACCATGCAGTGTCCATCGACCAGGGGTGTCCAACCCATTTCATTCATCCAATGGATAGGACCAGGGCAATAATTGAAATAATAGCCTATAAAATAATGACAACTCCAACTGTTTGACTTTTAGAGCAAAAAAACACAACCCTCACATTTTCAATAGAAATCATTATGTTTACATCCTGATACAGGAGAAGTTTTGTCGCCACGGCTCATTTCCCTACTCATTACAGCAAATGTGATTATACCCAAGCTTAAAATGATGCATAATTAAAGGGTCCAGTGAGTGACAGGTGAGTGAGAGCTGGGTGGCGTGTTGAATATTAAATGCTTGGTGAATAGCGAGGTGAAATCCCGCCCCTTTTAACCTACAGTCAGTTTAGACAGAGCAGGTCATTTCTTCTTGTAGTTAAATAGACATTTACTTTCACAACAAATTCGACTCGATGTACTCGAGCACTAAACCCAGGGCGTAACCCAGGTGAACCGCACACACGGACCACCTTCCATGGGGAATAAACTTAGCGTCAACTTATTGTTCCTGAAGTCACTGGATGTTTGTTTGTTATAAAGTAGTTCATTTGTCAGGGTGTAATGATGCAAACAATGCTCCAGGTCTTATTTGTTTCTCTAGTGTTACATCATAACAAACTGCCATGAAGTTATGTCTCTGCAGGACAAATTAATTTTTCATCACAATGACTTGCAACAACTAATTGTATGGAACCAAACAAAGTGTGGAAATGGTTCCAACACAGTTTCCGTATGTAAATGAGACGACATGTAAAAGCGGGAGAGATGTATCAATATTCTTGGCTTAATTCCTGGTTCCTTGACATTATATCAACTTGAATACACTCAAGTGTTCCGAGGCAAAGATGTCTGTTTCTGTTTTAGTTTGTACCCACGAATCTGACAACACTCCATCACATCACAAAAACCTATCAATAACCCCCCCCTGCCCCCGGCGCTCACATCAGCTGAACCTAACTATCACTCAGCTAAACACAACTTGGACTCTGCTTGATGAGCAAACTCCAGGTCTGTCTTATTCTCAACATCGTCTTCTTTTTGTTTCTCCCTATGTTCATAGACTTTTACAGAGTCACGTTGCGTCTAAATTCGGCTCAGTGTTTGAGTCTGACTTGACAAACTTTCTCCAGAGCCACAGGGGACATTATACATATCACAGCATGAGAAACACTACACGAGACTAGCATACAGAGTTAGCCGGATCATGTACAGGCGCTGGTGTCAGCATCATCGCAGCTCAAAGCCTCCAACACTTTAGGGAGTAACAACAACGGAATAGCGAGAATAAAAAACACACATGAGGTAATCAGTATTTAACAGTGTTAACGATGTGTTAATAAGCAAACGCTGCCCACTTAGGCGGGGGAAAAAAAGAAAAAAAGAGCACATTCTGCTGATGCCTACTTGTTTTCAAAAGAATATAACTGGGGCAGGCAGAGTATTCACGGAAATCTATAAATATTCCCTGTGCTGCAATGGTAGGCATTGTGGTTATTTATAAATCCCATCTAACTGAATGTGCCGAATGCTGTGTCACAATCCCAAACAATCACACAGATGCAGGAAACCAAGCCTCAACTTTTCACAGCTCTAACACCATGTGGAAAATTGAACATGATTTTAATTACAAACAAAACAATAGCTGCTCCTAGCACTGAAAGGAAACAGCGTCTTCGTAATCAGGCTCTGTCAGTTGCGAAGACGACTAAATCCCAAGTCAAACTGTTTTTGTTTTTTTTTTCCCTCTTTCTATTCATTTTTTTTTTTTTTTTGAATGGCTTCAATAAAATTGCAAAGCGGACGGGTAATGACTAGTTCTATTAAAATCAGGGATGACAACTGTTGGTGCAACAAAAAACAGGGGAAGTGCGGAATGGGAACGTCAACCAATGACACGTTTAATGATGTACGGCTGTGATTTGGGATGGGGCGCGTGCATCAGCGAGCCAGTCAACATCAAAGCATGCACAGATGAAATGAGAGCACCGTTAACAGAGGAGCATGACGCTAACTTAGCCCTGGCACAATGTGCATACTAATCACAAACGCAGTTACTCCCATATTACTTGAGAGGGGCAATGCAACTATTTGACAAGGGTATTGTGGGCTGAGAAATCCTCATCATTGTGGGCTGAGTAAACTAGCCACTCCAAAATGCATCTCAACACAAAGCAGCCCCGACATGAACAAAGGCCAAATTAATATTTTGTTTCACAAGTCAGTCAGTGGAATGAATTAAACAACCTCCAACTGATATGAGAATTGTCTCCAAACCCACACAAAAGCGCCAAAAAGAAAAGGTCAAATATCTGCTAATTATTTCTTCGTTGATACAGATCAAATCAGAAACTGGCAGCGCAGTGGTTTCAGTTTCATCTCGACACTGAACACTTTTGTTTAAAAATCAGATCACTGACTCTCTCTATTTGACAAAAAGCCCGAAACAGACCTAAAGCTATATCCACCAACTTCAAGATCTGCATAATGATCAGGACAAATGGGAACATAACACGGAACTCTGCACGGCTACTCAATCTTATTGCAGAGGTCTAAGAAAGACTTAAAAAAAAAACTTAGAATGGAAACACAGTGACACTAGGGCTGCATTGCTAATGTGGCCAAATACAAGTGTTCCAAGTGGAGGGAATTGACACAAATTCACACATTCAAACAAAGTTATTGCACCCAAGAGAGTTTCAGCATGAAGGTGAAATAACAACTACGCAAAGAACTGGCTACAAATGTCTTTACTGAGTCCGAAATTAGAGCCGTAGAGGTTGACTGACTATAAGGGGCAACTGTAAAAAAGTGGCAAGAATGGATTTAACGCAGCCACATTGTCCCTTTTTGTATCCTCTCCTGATGCAAAAATAGCGACACATATGTTCTTGGAATAAGACCTATATTTGGACTCATCTGAGACACTGGAAGTATTCTGTTGGTATAGTTCTGTCTTCAGTCGACCTGAGCCACAAGCAAAAAACATCAAGTTTCGGTTCAGACTTGAACGTATGAAGAAGGAAGGCCTTTAAGGTTCTACCAAACATACACAGAGTTGTCGTGACTTTAACCCCATGCCTCACTTTCCCATATGCAAAAGTTTTCCTCCGACACTTAGCAAAGGCACCATCACTTCTTCCTTGGCTCAGCGCCACCTACGACACTTTAAAGATGGATGATTTAAAGAAGCACAAACAAGACAGAGAGTTTTTGTGCCTATTCCAGAATGATAATGGCTTCAACCAGAGCTTTCTACGGCATTAAATCCCAGACTGACTACGGGAAACTAGATTGTGACAGGAATGAAAAACTCCTGAGAGAAGGTCAGACCTTCACACCTCTTTGAATAAGGCCGGTGAAGGTACTAATCTACTGTGATTCTTGGGTTGTCGGACAGAACGCCAGACTGATTCATATATACAGGGATCCAGACATGGCTGAGCAATCCAACAAGTGATTTGATTTAAGTGTAGTGACCTTTTAATCCATCTCAAAGTTAGTACAGGACCCTGGTGCACCTTGTTGAAGATACAGACAGACCTAGGAAACTACAACAAGTACAAACACACAAGACAACCACAATCACCTCCACGGGAGCTGTTCTTGGCACATGGTGTAAAAAAAGGCATACATCGACCTGCCAACAACAGTGTCTCTGTTGGGCACCTATTCAGTACATCATTTACAGACCTTTTTTTGGGGGGGGGGGGCTTACATCGGGCTGTCGGGTCTTCCAGGCTTAATGAATCACACAGGATGTCAAACATAGTGGCCAATGATGTAATTGGCGTAGATAGTAGAGTGACAGAACACATCGAGGGAAAAAAAATGAACAAAACACAGACCAGGTGTGTTCTTTGTTGGATCTGTGATTTAGGATGACACGTTTCAAATACATGGGAAACTTGGCAGCCCCACAGCTTCATCTGTGGCCACCATTGTACGCCGACTGTAACCTGAGAGAGGTAGACACTCAAATCATGTCCAACAACCCACCCTGGCCTATGCAGACTGTAGAGGAGGGGAGGGAAGAGGCCCCGTTGAGAAGATTCTGAAGGACAGGAAGTACTTGCACTTGTCTGAAAACCTGCAGCGATGACTGCTGGACTCTGTAGCTCTGCATCATTTGTAGTATCACCAGCTCCATGGGTGACGAACACGCTGAGCTTCTTGGCGACAGGTGAACTACAAACACGGACCGTGTGTCACTGCGTACTGAGACCCACCACTGTTCTCTGTCGTATCCCAACATTTCTGGCTTCTTGCGGATCTTTCGACATGAACTAGGATTTACAGGATTTTACTCTTGACTTCAAATAACCACATGACATTTTTGGAAAGAAACGTCAACGAAGGTCAAGTTTTTCAAAATAGTTTTCTGAGGCTCCTGAATACATTTCATATTCATTGAGAGACACCTCATGAAATTGTTGCCCCTCAAGTCGACATACAATAAAAAGAAAGGAAGTATTTAGAGTTGGCTTCACAGACGGAGAATGTTCTTTTATGATAATACAAATTTTGCAAAAGCAAACAATGACCCTACTACCTCTTTTATTCATCTCTGCTTGTATACCGGTGAAAGAAAAACTCTAAATGAAATTCCAATGAATTGACTCGCAATGTATTTACTAAATTTACAAAATAAATATGCAAACAACTTTCCTTGCATTGCTTTTCCTTCAATACAAAGGTATGACACAAATTTTCTTCTGTTGGAAGACTATTTTCTGGCCTCACAGAATATTCCACCAAATTAGAACAGACTCGGTGAAAAGCAAAGTACTGCGATTTTTAATCCATTTACCTTCAAAAAAATGACTTTTGAAACTAATTTGGATGACTTAACCACCCTTCAAGCCTTTCAGCAGCACAGTCAAAATATTTCATATTTCTACTACAGTCAGTTTTTAAGAGTAAGTTGAATCGTCACTGGTCTCTTAAAAGCAATCACAGACACCCGTTGTGCATTTTAACAAAAGCCAATATAGACACCTTCTACTGAAGCACTCAGAGAAAGTCAAAAACAGGCACTCCATTAGAATGCTCATATGAATTCTGTAATAAAAGCAGACCGAGCACTGTAATGATATGGATCAACATGAATCTGAATGTACAATAGCAAGACAGTGCAAAAAGCCAAGTCTTCTAATCTATTCCTATCTGTCCTCTGCTGCTGCTGACACTTTTTTTTATCCATTATGCCAAATATAAAAGCCCAATAATCTCCCTCTAAACCCACTTCACTGGATAGCGACATATTGCTGCACAGTGTAGTTTTACCTGAAGCGATATGTCATTTCCTATGTGCCCCTCAGGGGTTTAACATAATTGCATTCATTATCCAATCCACACACCTACCTCCGGTTGTAAGTTCCAGCTTCAGCCAAACATCATTCAGAGCACAACTCCCTTGGCAATTGTAATTGATGTGCACTTGTTCTTCATGTTCTTTTGCAAATACTTCATAATAGACCAGGACATCTCAGGACCTCAGTGTAATCACAAGTATTTAGCGCTCATTCTTTTTGCGCTCTCCTCATCCCTACTCCTAATTACAACCAATAAGCATGGTGAACACACACAACGCATTAGCACTTACGTCTTTCATCCTCAGGCAAAACACCTATGGATGGTTTTGTGTTTCTTTTCACACCACAAACCTGTCTTTAGAATTGCTCTCAAATTCAATGCTGGATACTGAACAGATACAGCGAGCGTGGCGTCGAGAATAAAAACCCTTTGAAAATGCCATGAAGCTTTTGAAGCCCATGTCCCACTGCTCATTCCTCTCAGGGTTTTCATCTCTCCCCATCTCTCCTCATTTGCAGAGGAGCTCTCAGGGCCTCACTGTGCAGCTGTAATGAACTCCAAGGAAAAGCATCCACAGCGAGTAGGGCATCACGGACAAAAGGGCTGCTGCACAGTATGTATATAAAATTATACATATATACAGTATACATGTAACATGCTTGAGAGAAAGGCTCCTATAGCATCACTGACAAAGTTATAACAGAGCAAAGGCAGCAAACTAAGTCTTGTCAATCACTTTCTGAGATAATAATTCTAAAACATAAAGGGATTGATTGGGAGAAGTGTCGTCACAGGGGTCTGTTATGCCATCTCCATCCCAGAAAATAGCTTGTTCCCCCACTGCGCTTGTACTTCCCGTCTGCAGTAGTAATGGGTGTTGTTCATTTTCTATCTGAGTGGATTTTGGAAGCCAAAAGAGGCATCCTACCAGCTTGTGCTCAGTAGGAGGCGGAAGTCTTCACAAGAGAGAAGAAAAAGACTGACAAACAAAGAAACACTTAATAGCAGCAGCATGACGAATGGCAAGGTCATAGACGTCATGTTTTATCAGCTCGATAAACAGAGAGATAGTGTTAACTAACTGGTACAAGGACAGACGTCTAGTATTACTGCACGCACACACTTAAGGGGTGGGAGAACAAGTAAAAACCTTTGTATTTACCCAAAAGATGCAGACTTCCACTTGCGACATGGGTAACTTCTCCGACATGGCGGGGCCATGAGGTTTATAGGGATCTCCGAGACTTCTACAGGCAATGAGGTGAGTCGCCTGCAACAGAAAAAAAAGAGAGAGAAGCACAATGAGGCGCTTTATTATGCACATTTCATGAAAAAGAATGCAGAGTAGAACTTTTATTTAACGGTTTAACATGTGACTTTTGCCTGTAGAAGAACAAGTGAAAAAAACATGTTTTACACCTCCTTTAGAGTTATTTTGTTTTCAGTACTGAGAGTTCAAAAAGCCACATACTTAAAATATAACACCCAAAATAAAACGACAAGTCCATAGACATTCAGACTAGGTCAGATTCAAGCTTGTGATAGGAGTGGACAGTGACAACATAGCGTTTATGGCGACGCATGAACCTAAACTCACATCAATTCCACTGTGGCCCAAATGTAACCCTGACCCTAAGCAAACATCTGTGTGTCTCAGACGTGAAGTTGTAATACAAGCGTAAGGACATGTGTTAGACTGTAAAGGTTTCTGTGTTTAATATGCAAGACACAACCTGGACCTGAAGTACATGCGTTATCCTGATCTGAAACTGTTAATGGATCACCGGTGAACACTGTCAACAGAAAGAGTGTCATGCATGGACAATGACATGTTTCCGTCTCAGCGTGAAGAGTTCGCCGCCGTACATCCCAGGATATGGATGTGCGGGTATGTAGAGCGGCACGTTTACTCCCACTGTGCACAACGTCGCATTTGGCAGGAAGAGAGATTACCTCCGTCCACTGCCTGCAGCATTTTAATGCCTTCAAATCAGTGCCGGGAACTCTCATATATGCATTATCACAACAGGCTGAATCAGCACACAGAGCTCAGTGCCAGGTGGAGAGCAGAGAGCAGAGGATGGAGGAGATGAGACGTGATCAGAGTGTACCAGGCGCACTGTAATGTGAGACAACAGCGCGGGCTGCGGAGAGCTGATACCAACAGGAAGGAAGCTGCAGACAAGAGGAAACCCATGGAAATGACTTTCTGTTATCTAACTTGTAAGGATAAAGGACCTTCCCCCTTTCGAATCTACTGAAATCTCAGATGTTCCAAATATTTGCTGATACCTGCTGCCATGTTTATCTCTTGTGCTTTAACCCTTTGTAGTTCACGCGTAGAAATAATCCGAAAATCAACCTCACTGTGTTATTGGAGGACGTAAGAAGACTTTATTACTGTTGTGAAATTTTAAAAAAAAAGGACTGTAATGTTGAAAATCAAGGTGAATGAACTTACCGTATGATTGCTTATCTGCAATTAGCAAAAAATAAATAAAAAGTATATATAAAAATACAAGAAAAACACATGTTGAAAAGAACATTGGGCTGTAGACCACATTGGATCTAATTGACCCCGTAGACCACATTGGCCCTTATAGACCCCGTAGACCACATTGGACTTTACAGACCCTGTAGACCACATTAGACCTTATAGACAGTGTAGACCACATTGGACCTGCAATTGTTACCTCACTGTCCTCATTGGAACTGTCACTGTCTTGTAATGACAGAAATAGTCGCTTTCCCAATAAAGAACATAAAGCGGGTTTGGAAGATGAATGATTGAATAAATAATTCTGAGGTATGAGGCTGTTTCACAGACAGCGACAGTAACAGGTAACCTATGTTTAAAAAATATATATATTTAATAAAAAAAAAAAAGAAAAGTTAAACGGAAAGAAAATGAATGAAATAACACAGCATGAAACAGGACACAAACCGTCATCTCCTGCGTTCGTCATTTCCACCCAAACCACTTTAAGAATGTCACCTGGTCAATGTTATCCATTTCTGACATGCAAGTGTTTGACTCCTACATGTGCGAAGCTGAAAACCGATGCTACATCCTGGTTGGTGAAAATAGACACTCAGAGGTCGTACCAGAGCAGCAACACCTGGCATAAAAGATTCTATTAATGACATGTTATATTTCCTTTACCTATTGTTATACGCATTTTGCACCAGAAAGATTTTAGGGAACTGAGAAAAGCTGAAAAGACAGTAATATATGGTAACACCCGTTAATGGTTCAATGTTCAACTTATATTTTGAACTGATTGTTTTCAATCTAATTTGAAGAAAACTCTCAAAATGTTGCAAAAAAAAAAAGCTAAATAAATGCCATTTACTACATGTTGTCATTAACTAGTTTGGTGATTAAACCAACAGAATCAGAATCAGTTTTATTGCCGAGTAGGTTTACACTTACATGGAATTTGCTTTGGTGGTTTGGTGTATAAAATAAAATAAACATCGTTGTAAAAATAACAATAAGAATCAGTTCTTCCAGTCAGAGGCATCAATTGACAGTATATTATTACACTATAATATTAAAATTAATAGAAATATAAGATATGTGCGAAAAACCTAAGTCTATGTGCAATGTAAGTTATGAAATTTAAATAAGCAGCTGTATAGATTAGTGTCTTTATCTTCAAAAGTTCGTGGGGGGGGGTTAGCAGGGGGCCATGGTCTTGCTGATGAGGCTCACTGCAGCATCTTTTAATAATCTTTTCATAAACAGCACCTTTTAATGAGGCATTTATTTTGAAAAAAAAAAACCCACCTACAATATTACAGATATATTTTCAAAGACAGAGAGCAAAAACATGGAAGAGAGCTATGCAAAATTGAAGCTAAAATATGCCACCTATACACCTGAGCTGCCATCCTGCCTCTTTAGAGCCTTGTACAACCAGAGTCTGGGCTTCTGCCTCTGACGCTAATCCACATGCTCCACACATCTGACTGAGTTTGGACAGCCGAGCCAAGCAACGCTCCTTCCTATATCATCAAATAACAAATTAAACACAAACCTTTCAGAAAGATGATGACGTGAAAACAAATTAGCCTGATGCACTCTACCCAAATGGATAGAAATGACAAAAAACGTTCTTGGATGTGTACTTTGAATTTTCATGAGGCTTTTGTCCACACTGACGTGAGGAAACTAGATGGATGCTGCATCGAGGCATTGGGGGCTGAAGGGAATGTTTGGGTTTTAGGTCTCCGGCTATGGTGCAAAGGAATCAATCCTGGCGCCTGATGTCAAAGTCAGGACCATTACCATCCTTATCTTTTTCCTTATCTATTACACACGGCCCATGGCCCAAAAGCAGCCCACCAAAGGGTCCAATCTGATCCACGGGATGAATTTGTGAAATGCAGAAATTAGGAAGGATGGAGGAAAGAACATTCCTTCTACCTGCAGTGTTCTAAGTTGCAGGGGTGTTTTGTCAGGGGTGTGTGTGTGTACATGAAACTCTACGGAATATCCATGGGGTCTCATTGTTGTTGACAAGCGATAAGAAGTGTACTACTAGAAAAAAGGAAATCAGATCCCGCCCCCCCCCAAACAGTTGTATGAACCTGGAGAAAATAACCTACCAGATGAATAAAAGAAGTAGGGTGTTATATATGATATGGCAACCATTTCTAAACTACATGGACAATTTTCCAGCGCACCACATTGTTTCAGCTCTATATACCCGAGCAGGGTTTGTAGGATGTAGGAGTTGTGAGGTCAGCATATGTCTCTGTGTGACTCATGCGGTTCGCTTATTTATCTGTTGTATCGTTATATAATATATATAATATATAATATAAACAGTACTATAAACAGTGAAATACTGCACATCAGTGTAAACAGTACTATAAACAGTGAAAATACTACGTATCAGTGTAGACAGTACTATAAACAGTACTATAAACAGTGAAAGTACCACATATCAATGTAAACAGTACTATAAAT
>JAPTHA010169015.1:5844-16232 GCA_029814585.1 Gymnapogon annona | reverse complement strand
ACACACAGATATATCTGTAAATATGCCAGTACATATAACAGGCAGTAATATCTCCAAATCCATGTTTTCATTAAATATTTTTTCTTAAATTGATCAAATACTTCACATTGTCCTAAATGTGATTTGTTCCATGTAGTAATTCAGCATTTTTTTTACAGGTTTGTAATATTATTTTCACATTCTGACAGAAATAAAGATCAGTTCCAATAGTCTCTGCTGTTCAAATGGTGTTTATTGGGTCAGTGCACATCTGGGAATAAAAAACAACAAACAAGAACACAGCAGTAGTACCAAATTAGAACATCTGCATTAATGAATGTGTTCTGACCCACAGTCACCACTGCGACCCCGTCCCTCACACAGCTAACACAGTAGCCACGTCTGATCAATGTGTCACATTACAAATACAATTCATCTGTGCAGATCACTCACTTTAAAGCTTTAAGTGATGTAAACTAATTCTCACTCTATTGAGGAAAGTGCTCTGACTGGACTTAAGTGAGGAGTGCAAGAGAGGATGAGGTGAGGAGACAACGTCAGCATTTTAAGAAAACATGATGGGGGTAACCGTCCTATTAAACGTAAACTAGCTAAACATTCATCAACCCTGTTAACTTCCATGCAGTGTAAACATACGAGACGAGTCAGAAAAAAAAAAAAAAAAAACGGTGAGTAGAATACACTCAGTATGTAAAAAAAAAAACTTAAGACAAAATGAGAATATAAAAATAAACCTCAGTCCCTCAGTTTGTGTTGAGACGAAAAACCTGCGTCCCTGGAATCAGGATGTCGAACCTGAACCGCCGCAGTCCTCGCCGCTGTGTCCGTTACCAATAAACAACAACAATAAACGCTCTGGTTCAAGCGCGACCATAAACAGATAAAGTCAACGGTGGAACAAAGCCTGGTCCTGGAGTTAAAGCTCAGACGTAGTGTTACAAACTCAGCGCAACGGAGAGAATGACTCAATGACACATTAGTAAAACCTAAAGACGGCCGCGGCCTGCGTCTGTTCTCCGGGTGTGGCGTTTGTAAACACACTGGAAACTCAACTCCATGAGAGAGGTAGGAGTACAAACACTACACCACTAGCGTGTGCAGATGCAAATCTGGGATCTTTGTAGAGAAAATATATAATCTTCTTAAACAATCACTAGAAATTGCACAATGTTTTAAATTCTTTTCTTTTTTCAATTATAAAGTGAATTTAGCCACCGACTTGTACGACTGGCGTCCATTTCTAATCATAAAGCCTGATGGGATGTCACTGTTGGGGTCAGGGATGCACGCTCACACACCGAGCAGCTGCTGCCACGTCGCTCACAGACCGAACTCTGTTAAGCAGACGGCGTCACAGGTGACCGGACGATACGCCGGCATCTGTTTCATCAGGGCCTCCCCCGTAGAACGCGATGGCGGCAGAGGGCGGAGCTTCACGGAGGGGAGTCTATCCCTTGAACAGTCAGCCAATAGGAAGCCAGATGAGAGGGACGTGTCCTCTTCGGATCAGTCAGCTGACTTCTTGGGGACGGGGGTGGACTCTGAAAAGGCCCTGAGACGACAAGGACGCACGTTACTGGAAATGTCCGAAAAAATATATATAATACATATATTATATATTTATTTATATATTATATTATTATAGTATATATAATATATAAGTCAATGGGGATTCAATCAATAACCCGGAATGTGCACAGTTTTTATTCCATTTTATCGAAATCTTATAATTGTACGTACTAAACGTAATTGTACGTTATTGCATGTCTTTCACCCCTGTTTTATGCAATTTTGTTGAAATTTCATTTTATTTGTTGGACTTTTATCTTGTTGAACTTTTGTTAAGTGCTGTGTAATCCTTTGTTAGTGTATTTCTTATTTCACCTCTGTCTTAAGCCTTTGTATGAAAATGTTCTTTTATTTTGTGTAAAATTTTTAAGTGATGTGAAGCATTACAATTCTTGTGTGAAAAGTGCTATACAAATAAAGTTTTATTATTATCATTCTTATTAATCAATCAATCAATCTTCATTGAGCATATGAACATCTTAAAACATATTATAGAAGAGTTAAAATGCTAAAGCTCAAAAGGAGCAGAAAAAGACAGAAAACTTTCTTTTCTAAATGCAACCCATTTTTGCCGCCGGCATCAGCCTGTGACTCAGGATAATCTGCTTTAAGTCCCAAATTCATATTTGCTTAGTGTAGGAACAAACTTTTTTCTGTAATACTACCATGAGAACTAACAGCAGGAGGAATTATACAAAACAGGATGAAAACATAATTTTTTTCTCTAGGGTTAGGGTCTAATCCTCCCTTTGTTATTATATTATCATATATTTTCCTTATATTATTTTCAGTATGATGCAGATATTTCTGTATATTTAATCAGGTAACAATGCAAATGATGATAAAACTAAACAAATCTCACAATATGTGAACATGTTAGAGGTTCAATGTTCACTGACGCCCCCGAAAACCCCCCCAGTATTTTACCTGAATTATTGAGGAATGTAGTGTAAATGCATCTGATTCAATTATTACAATAATTGCAGTATTGATATTTTTATTCTCTTGGAAACGAATTGTCTACATTTCCAACCCGTCATTGTTTTGATGTGTGTGTATCAGGTGTGGTCCTTACCTCATGGGGGGGAGGGGCCAGGAGGGCTGCACTGGTGTGGGCAGCCCAGAGCTGGGGCTCATGAGCATGGCACTGTAGATGTTGGCGGCCACCACCAGGATGCAGAGGAGGATGGGTCCAATGATGGCGCCCTCCAGACCCAGGTAATACGCTCCGCCTGCTACTGCCAGACCTGTCAGATAGGGGTGTCCGCCCCTGACACACAAACACAGACACACTGAACACCAGTCTCACACACTTTACATCCATCCGTGTCCACCACTTTCTTCTTCACTTCTTTCCTGAGAATTTAATCAACTAAAGGCAGATCAGTCAAAGCACAACTCCACTGGTGTAAGAAACTAACTTTTATCACCAGTTAAATGTTTGTAGATGTATTTTACAGACTGAATGAGTGAATGTCTCTCTCCTGACATAAATAAAACGTTTTTAACATTAGTGAGAGATGTTGCATTGACACAGGGACCCTGGAGGGAGAATCTCAACGAGGACTTGATTATTAGGAACTTAACTGTGAAATTATGAAACCGATATCAGTACTCAAGGTTTAACTTCTAGCTGCTAAAAATATGATTATATTAAATACATGGAAGACCGTATTCGAGCCCATCAATGAGTCATCAAGGACAAAGTCGCCTGGAAACAAACAGCACATTTAATTCAGTGTACGGCTAAGTAAATATCCAATCTTTCAATGGTCTGGCCTTGACTGCGGTGGCTGATGAGCTGACACACACTGACTGTAGTACTGCTGCTTTAAAGAATTTAATCAATTTTAGCTTATTATAAATGATTTCCTATTTATCTTTCTATCTGCTTTTAGCCGAGTGTAAAATGTCTGTGGTACTGGTACTGAAAAAACGACAATAAAATCTTTTAAACCTTTTGAGCCTTTGTAGTGTACAAGAGCGTTTGATTAATATGTTAGAATAAACAAGTGAGACGGGTCTAAACCTCACACTAAACAGGAAATAGTATCTGAGGGTAATGGCTTTCCTGCTCTGTTCTCTCTATTCTCTCAACAGAGTTGACCATAAGAGCAGCGACCAGGCTTGTGATGTCTCCATACAAACAGCCACTGGTGGGACATTAAAATCTGTTTCATCCCACGTTGCAGATGCCACACACACCCAGAGATGTCGGAGTAGATGGCCGTGTCTACGAAGTAGGTGGGCAGCAGGTGGCAGATGAGAAGCAGCAGGGCCTTGACGCCTTCACCCTGCGCCAACCAAAGGTCACACATGGCCGGCACCGCTGCCCAGTACGTGCCCAGGAATGGAACGGCACCCAGGATGGCAGCCAGCGCTTCAAAACACAGGAAGACGGTGTCAGAGAGTGAGGACGCATTGACTGGCTCACTGACTGGCATGATCTGCTGTGAATGCACCGACTCACCAGAGGGAATGAAAACAATATTGATGCCAAAGATGGTGTGTGTGAGCCAAGTGTAGAGGCCATAGAAGCCCGCCATTTTCAGAGAGGCGTCAAACACTCCTCTATAAACCCGACACACATAAAAAGGTCAAAATAATTGGCCTCTGATGAATCTTTGAACCCTTCCCAGTATGCACAGGATGATGGTGTATGTGTGTGTGTGTCACTACCTGATGGCCTCCTCCACAGACTGGCCGATGATGTTGGAGGAGGGTCCGGGCTGGGACAGAGGGGTCAGGTTGATCACCCATTTGACGGGTTTGTAGTAATCTCCACTGGAGCTCAGCAGGTAGAACAGAGTCGTCAAGAAGATCACCTGCACTCAAACGCAACACCAGCGTCATCAGTGCACTTACCGGTCAGTACTAGTCAGAGGCTTAAAGCAGTGATCGTTTCTCACCAGACTCAGAGCAAAGTTGAGCAGAGCTGTGCCGCTGTGGAACAGGACGGTGAAAAGAGTGGTCGTCGTGGAGATGAGGAGGCCAACGTTCCTACTCATGACGATCCACAGAGACTCGAGGATCTGCAAACACACGAAGCAGTGGTCCTGTAACAGTTCTGTCACCCGCAAGTGTTTGTAACACACCCATACCCTGTAAACCTGTTTGATCAGGGTTAACCAGCACATGGAAACACACTCCCTGTCTTCTAGCAATCAATTTAGGGATTCATTTATAGTCTGTGTGAAGGACTGAGATCGATCTATAAGATTGATCTTTTGACGATCTTTTCCTTTTTTATGATTGACTGTAGTAACAGCCTGGAAGAAGAACTCTGGGAAACATTTTCTACTTTGTTCTAACACCTCCATTAACAATGGCACAATCTGGTTTTGACATTCTTTCTAAAATCCAGAAGGATCGATCATTCCATGGTGATTTATTTACAGGAAATGATTTAATAGCTTCCACCAACTCGTCACGAGTAAAACATTTATCCATCCTCTCACTATATTCATCCAATAGTCCCGGAAGTTCAATTGAGGACAAGAAGGACCGTATTTTAGACATTCCTCCACGAGGCTGTGATGTATAAAGGTCTTTACAATATTTTTTTAATGGCCTCATTCATTTCAACTGGATAACAGGTAATATCTTTAGATGGCATTTCTATGGCATTTTTCCACAATTGAAATTGTTGTTCTGACCCAGTTAAGGCCCTCTTTGCATTGATACGTATTCAAAGTGTTATATTTTAATTTCAGATTCACCAGTTCTCTGTAGACTCTTCCGCTTTTTTAGTTGGTTCTTCCACTGGGGAGAGCGGACTGAAGAAGGAGGAGAGGAGGGGGGGACTGGAGATGCATGTGAGTGAGTGATTTCCGGATGTGAACTGTGTTGCAGTTTTAAAACGGTCACGTTTCAACTGTTAGTGGTTAGCAGCTGAGAGCGCTATGCTAACGGTGGTTGTGGACTTTCACTGCCATTTCTCTCCAAAGGACGCATTAATGGCCCCTCGTTATCATTATCATCTCTGGGACTTCAATCATGTCTATGTGGTCCATGTTGTGCAAGAACTCAATTTGTCGTGTTTCTGTTCTGTTCTTTTTTCCTACTCTTTGTATTACTGCTGTGTGTGAAATTTCCCCTCATGGGACTAATAAAGGTATATTCAATTCAATTCAATATACATCCTTGGTATTTGTAGTTCCAGAATGTTCAGCTCAGCACTATGTTTCTCCTTTAACCCTTTAGTATAGGATATAATCTGGCCTCTCAAACAGGCTTTCAATGCATCCCAGAATGTAAAGATATTAGGCACAGATGATCAATTTGGTATAGTGAAAAAGTCAATGTATTCCTTAAGAAAAGTGCACAATTCAGGTTGTTGAAGGAGTGTGGTGTTCAGTCTCCATCTGTACATTTCAGTTACTTTACCGCGAATAGCTAGTGACAAAATCAATGGAGAGTGATCGCTAAGCCGCCTCGGGAGGTATTTGATATCTATAATTCTATGAAGTGCTTGACCAGGAATCACAACATTATCTATCCAGGTATGACAGTTGTGAGGATGAACTTAAAATAAATAATCCCTGTCCTGGGGATGCATTTGGCTCCATGCGTCCATCAGGTTTAAGCCACTCATGCTGGAAATTTTTGTTCTAGCTGACTTAGTAAGAGAACAAGGTCTAGCAAAACATCTGAAGAGCACAGTATCTAAAAATTTTTTTTTTATTTCCCTCTTAAGTTACAGAGCTCGTTCCAGGCGCTTCTATTCAGTCTGTCACCATAGTAACAACCTTAAATCCCTTTAAAGCTGAAAGTCTGCACTTGAGTCAAATGTTGATGGGAGTGTGTGTAGAGGGACTCATCTCTGTCCAAATACTCACTCACACCAGTCTGCGCCACACTGTACTCACAGATAGCAGAGTCTCAATATTTTCCTGCAGAAAGGAGGCGATGTCGTTCCAGTCCAGGATGTCCACAAGCCAGCTGTTCTGTCTGTGAACCATTTTATGGCCGCGGTGGCGTCCGGAGTGGGTTACATTCTGGAAACAGACACAGAGTATTTGTTATAAACCTGTGCTGAAATGAGGAGCACATAAATAAGAGCATCTGGACGTCTTCATACTACCTTCACAAACCAGGAGTGATAGAGTCTGTCCCAAAGCTCCAAAACCTGCTTCTCAATCACTGCTGTGTGGTTCACTTTGTCTCCTAACATCTTATGGAGCTGCCGACACAAAACAACAGCTGGTAAGGTTATTCTGTTTGTGCTTCTTTCTCGTGTTGTATTTCTTGCGAGACAAAGCAATGGAAATGTATGAGGGCAACAACTGCCCGTACCTTCTGCGTTATCCATTCTCTCCCATGCTGGTAGACGTTGGTGGCAGCCGAATTCAGAGCCTTTTGAACGACACGAGCCTCTGGAAGCCAACTACAGGAGGCCGACAGAAAAAACAAAGGCTACTGAAGCCATATAGGTGTTTGGGAAATGTACAGAGTCCCAACCACGAAGGCAAGAAAATGAGAAAACAGACAGTGATCATACTTGGCCCATTCCGGGTGGTTGGACACCGTCTCATTGATGAGATTACTGGTCACATCTATAATATGTGCACTTTCATGATGGACCTGTAAAGACGAACATTAAATGTCAGAGTCACGCCTCCACATCACTGGAGGAAGGGTGAAAAAGAGAAGCCACTGTTACCATAGCAGTGAGCAGCAGCGCCATGAGCAACGTCCCGGTGACCAGGACAAAGATGATGAAGATGCTGATGATTTTATCCAGAGAACGCTCCAACCACACGATCATCTGCACCAGGGGGCAAAGAAGAGAAGCACAGACACCGAAGAAAAGAGGAGTAAGGATATTTGTGATGAGCTTCAAACACAGGGTGATCAGACTCATGGAGAAACCTGGGTCCTTGAACCAACAGCCTGGACACATCCTGACGTGGTGCATTTGATGACTCAGGGTTCTCCATGCTCCAGAGTCAATCTGTCCAAACCTACGGACAACGTCTGAATGGCATTAGTCTCCGTTTAGTCATGTATGTCTGTGTGTTAATGTCACAAAAAAAATCCAGTTATTGAATGAATGGTACGTTACTCTGTTAGTGGAACACTGTTTTCCCCTAAAAGGACCACGACTTCATGGTGAATCACGCTCAGCTTGCACAGCCTTGACTCTTTAACGTTCCCTACACGAACCCAGCACTAAAGCCTAACCTTAAACAATAAACATACTTCAACCAAAAATGGAAGAATCACATGTCACGGACTGGGATGGAGTAAATTTAACATTGGAGATCAAGAGGAAAGACAAGAGTGCGCTGCAGTACAGATTATCAGGTCAACTACTGCCATACAGTTTAATAACTGAAAAGGAAAAAAGAGGACTGGAGTTCAAAGTTACTTAATACGAATGAGATGGCAAAATTTCAGAGGCTGTGTTTTGTTACATATGTATGTGTGTAAAACCCTCTTGCTGTGGTGTCTTTGCAGTGTTGCAATGGAGGAAATGTGTGCACAGCATCGAAACGCACACACACTTGTACATTCATTAGTGAACAGGTTCTGCAGATACAGTCTGTATTACTGATGTGGATTCAGTTGTTCTTCAACTCTCTGGGGTCGACTGTCCTTGTCTGGATGTTTTCGTCGATAACCTTTGTGTTGTGTTACACACTTTCAGAATGTCCCAGAGACTTTCATGGTCTGCTCACATGATCCCATGTGGCTTCTACAGTGTTCAGATTCTGAAATGGATTTTGTCTACAGTTTACACCATATCCATAAGTCTGGTCATGCATTTCTAAAACATTGAGTAATATAAAAACATTACTAAAACAACGTGAAAACCTCTCAGGCGTATTGATAATGTCTAATATAACAGCCAGAGAGTCAACTCAAGACACTTGTAAACTTACTGAACCCAAATCACACCAAAATCCACTTTATCTGCAGAGGCTGTTGACTTCTGAATTGTTTCTTTTTGTGTATGTGTGCATTTCAATGCTGTGGACACATTTAATGCATGTATCTCCTTTTAGAAATAAAGACACACATATATTACATCCCTGCAAAAACAACAAAGCTAAAGGCTGCCTAAGGTTTTTGCACAGCGCTGTTTATATTTACAACTAAGAAGGTAAACTGGATCAATGCCTGTAAACAGCATAACGAGTCACAGGTCTCATAAATCACCATTTCCTGCGGGTAGATTAGTTACAGTTATAAAAGGCCACACGACACGTTCTACACACCCCAGCAGACGGCTAGATTCATGACATAAAATCTCCTCAGATCCTATAATCCCTGAGCTAAACAACAGAAAACTAAATCTGTGAATTCACAATGTCTGTCATGACCATCCCAGATTCAAATGTAAACAGCTACTTAATTTCAACCAAGTTTCCGTATATTTTCTCCCTTTAAAACACAAGCACAACAAAAAAAAAAGAGATGTGGAACGAAAAACTTGTATTTCTTTATATCTTTGACATCATTCTGTGTTTTTGTTCCCCTCAGATGACCATGTGGTCCAGTCACCTCTCTCCCAGTGTTCATTACAGAGACATTTCCATTAAAACCTTATTTTTTAATGAGCCTTGTCCAGTCATATTTCGCACCGCATTGCCCACCCCCACTCCACTCTGTCTACAACCAGCGACTGGGCATGCAGCTCATACACACTCAAGCCAAACCTGCTGGTGAGGTCGCAGTGGGGAAGATAAAGCCGAGGTCAAACCCCGACCGTAACTCCCTGTGCAGATTTTTTAAAAAGCAGGAAGCGGGAAAGCAGCGAGAGGGCGACACTCAGACGTAGATGAGCGGGTGATGACAGTGGATGGTTAAAGCGCCAGACCAAGCTACTACAAGGTGTATTCACACACACACACACACACGCATATTAAAGTGTCCCTTTCTCTTCCTTTCTCACACAGACTTCGGGTCAGTCTCTCAGCACTCTGTTCCTCAAAGTCATTACCTGCTTGTTAAGCCAATGCCAGAGCTTGGGGGAGGAGACAAAGAGACATTGGGAAGATTATTAATGGACAAATCTGTGCAGCAGTCAACACATGTGTCCGTGCATAAAGAACCTGTGCACGGGCGGTGAGGGACCAGGAAGTGGAGCGTGGCAGGCAGGACTTAACCACGGGCCATTCAGGCAGTGTGAACTGACGACACAGTGGGATGCACAACACTGTGACTGCAGACATACAACATACCCACATCCCAAAAAGATCAGGAAAAAGACATGTTTCAGTGTGAAAGGGTTCGGCAATAAAGGAATATTTCATATTTCATGTGACATACGTCATATTTGCAAACTAGGATCTAGACCAGCTGATTTACATCATGAACTTTATCTTAAACCTGACTGAGGCACATGCACTCACAACAATTACCACATCTCCAGCTCAGTTTCCTGTTTTAAAACGGAAAGGTATAAGATAAAGTATAAGATAAAGTCTACCACTTCCTCTTTAATAGTGGTTTTAGGGCTGCAACTAATCACTATCAATTGATCAATCAGGCCAAAATAAAAAGGTCACTGACTGACTGAAGAAAAAACAGCAACTGATTGACACTTCTACCAAATTAACTGATTAAACAACTTGGTTTAGACCAGGGGTGTCAAACATGCGGCCCGCGGCCAAATGCGGCTCGCCAAAGGTTCCAATCCAACTTGTGTGATGAATTTGTGAAATGCATATATTGCACGCAAGATATTTGCAAATATTATAGTTCAGGTTCCACATAGACACTGGGAAAAATATGATTAAAATAACCTATATATACAACCTTTAAAAATTTCTCTGTGTGAATGTAAATATTCTCATGTCATTTTCCTGTACTTA
>JAPTHA010168987.1:0-16243 GCA_029814585.1 Gymnapogon annona | reverse complement strand
TAACATTTTCCAATGCTGTAAAAATGTTTAGAATAAATCTAAAATTTCAACATTTCCGTCAACGAAGAGTTGCGTCATAATGTGGAACACACGTTTCAGCGCCGCGGTGCGTGTGGCTGTTGTAAACAAACCGGGCGATGTGTCATGGACCATAGATCCCAAAGGGAGAGAGTCAAAGATAGCTGATGAGAACAGAGAAGAAGTTGTCAAATGACAAAAAGAGTCATTGATAAAGACAATCCTACATTTGCAGCCGACCACCCGGTGGAACGACATAAGAAGTGCGACAACAGGACTTCTGGAGAAATTACAGGAGTTATAAGAAGTGGAGTGCAACTCCACACTCCACTAATGCTGTTAAGTTTTGTTGCAACCCGACGCAGAAATAAAGTCAAAATGAGCAGAAATGATTAACACAAATATGCCAACAGTAACAAGACTGCATCACGAAAATATCAGAGCAGCTATTTTCGGACTTCAAAAACAAAACCGAGGTAATACAGAAAATGATGACATGCATCTCTCCGCAAATGGAAACATCACCAATCAGCAAAACATGGACATTAATTCAGCTCCAGTAACTCAACTGCCAGTGATGAGTCTGTGATATTATCGATCTTGGACACAGCGCTGTTACGCAGGTATGGAACTCTGATTGTATTGTTATTGAGGTTCGAAGACTGCGTTTTTTCCCTCGAAAATGATACAAAAAATCTGATTTCTTATTTTTATGTCTATAATTTCACCAACAAAACATAATATATTAAAATTGTAATGAAAGTTAAACTTAAAGCACCAAACATCGAATAGCACAGTAACAGTAACATTCTCTTCGTTAGTATAGTGGTCAATATACCCGCCTGTCATATGGTAGTTTCGAGTTTGGTTCCCCGACGTGGAGTCAAAAATTTGGTAATTTCCTGCTGCAGGAAAATAAACATTTAATCATGAATTCTCATTATGTATTTGTAGCACACTTAGTCATTTTGATAGTATGCTAATACAGTTCATTTACACTTATAGGCTCTGTTCCCTTCACATAAGGGTTATATAAGAACTTTAATTTTTTGCGGCTCCAGAGAGATTTGTTTTTTGGCTTTTTGGTCCAATATGACATTAGGGAAGTTGGCCTGTTAGACTTAGACTTAGATTTCCTTTATTGTCATTACACAGACACACACAATGAATCTGGTAACAAAATGTCATAGAATTGTCAGCTGATAACACAAATAAATATGGAAATATAAAAGTGCTCTTTGAACATTTTGGGTTGCCCACCCCTGGCCTAGAGGCAGATTTTGGACCCTGGCAACACATGATAATGAATAACGATTGGATAAAAACTCAAACATAAACCCCGCCCTCCAAATCTCCACCTGGGGCTGGAAGCTGAGCAAACAACTTTGGAAATGTATGAAATGAAGAGTATAGACCATGGGGAATAATTTAATACATATTTGTGGAAAAAATATGTTCATTCATTCATTCATCTTCATATTAAAAAATATATTCTGATTATGTTTAGGCCATCAGAAAAGGCCCTGCTGGCCTTGAGGATCCACCACTGATTATTATTTATAAGAATTTAAAAATCCTAATAATATTGGCCTTTAAACACTGCTAATAGTCAACCCCTCTAAAACAGGGAAAACTCATTTCTATGAATCTGAAACGATATGTAATGATATTATCATTGGCCAATGCCCTGCATTCAATTAACTTTCATGAAAATATTTTTTACGTAACACTGTTGATCAATAAACCAACGAACAGGCAAGTGAATATGGGTCTGTGAGTCAACATCACAGAAAGCAAGTTGATACAGACAATTTTACCATTGAATACTTTGCATGTGCTCCTCATTGTCATGCTGAAAGCCAAAGATGTTACCATGTAGTCAGTTGTTTCCAAATAACTGACCTGAAAGGAATGCAGCAGTGGCTTAAGTTGAAATTGGACAGCAGTGCACAGCCAGTTACTGTAACTTCAAAAAATGTGTGTGCACTCAATCAGATAAGAGGCGTTCCCTTCAGTACATCAAGGCACCATATTTATCACTTGGATGTAGCTTTGTGAGCATTTGGAGACTGAAAAGTGAAGTTTTTAAGGTCAACATGTCTACATGGACAAACTCATGGTTTACTGAAGCAGTGGGACTCTAAGAAGAGCTCAGAAGTCTGGGGTAAATTGAATCACTTTTCAGGAATATTCAGTTTTCCATGGCACCAATAAACTAAAAATTAAGAGTCTTTCACAGATACCTTTCACTTCCTATTAATATTTCCTACTCGGTCCTACTCCATGTTTTTGTTTGATTAAGTCTTATTTTACTCTCAAGGCTTTTTAGTCATTTAATTTTTCTCAGTGTGTGTTTCAGTTTTCCCCCTGATGTGGGTGCACCATTACAATCACGGAAGAAAATACATTTGCAGACACATGAGGAGAAAATGGTTACATATCCCTCTGCTGTAACACCTGTATTTGACATGGATTTGTCAGGTTGATGTCATCAGTTGAAAGCACTCATGAAATCTGCTGTCTGGGAAATAAAGGGGAGGGATTAAAGTCTGCATGACCTTTTGTCATTGATGGTTTGATGAAGAGTCCGTACATTGAACCCATATCGAGCCTTGGCTTAGAGACTAAACTCTGCCCATTTGCCAAATTATTGAACTCATTTATTTCAGTGCACTTGTGACCTCTGTGAAAGTAATCCTTCACCTTGGAATCCACTGATGAGAGCGTAAATGGAAGGGGATGATGAAAAGCTGTGGAGGACGGCACAACAAAACACTATTGTATAATTTTGCACTAACTAGCTACAAACAGTATATCTGATTTTTCTGTTAATTTTCTTTTGTACCCTGCGATGAACCGGCAACTTGTCCAGGGTACCCCCCCGCCTTTGCCCTTGAGTTACTGGGATAGGCTCCAGTGACCCCCACACAACCCTGCAAAGCATAAAGCGGGTTTGGAAGATGAATGAATGATTTTTCTTTTGTAACTTAAGTTCCAACCACCATCTTCACTACTTTATTACAATATCTATCCAGCCTTCTAACCAAAGCTAGTCACAGTACCTACTGTTATTATTGATTTAGTAGTACATCATATTGTTCATTATCTAATATACTAAATAGGCAAGACAGTGCTAATTTATCTTTATGTGTTACTTGATGTTGAATGCATTACTGCATTAATAGTTGTAAAGTTATGGTTAAGTGGCTTTATTATCCCTATGGGGAAAATAACACATTAGGAGAATTAGGAGATGCCAGATGAAGGCAGCTCACTGTTCTTCCCCAGGTCCACCCCCTTAGCACAATACCTTATATAATATCACTTCTAGCTCCAAAACGCATCCAAGATAGTAGTGACCAAGGTAAAGTAGAGGCTTCAGAATGGCTCCCTATAAAACAATGGATAGAATGACTAAGACGACATCAGAACATACCTGCAAGCCTGTAGTTTTGTTGTGGTACCTTCAAGGGTGAACCTTGAAGGTAAAGTATCTGTACTTTTACAGACCTTGAGTCATAGAACAGTGATTTGTCCTAGCAAGGTTATTGTAAGTTCTAAAAGATGGCTGACAGATCACGTTACTGGGACAAATCGTCCTTTGACAGCAGAGAAAAAAGGAAGTGTAGAGCTAAGAAAATAAGTATTTGGTGTTATGTTGCATCTGTTCTGTGCAGTGATATGTTTAATCATACGTTCATCACTATATATAGTACTACTGAACTTTCTTCTTTTTCCCCCATAGAGAAACTCTGCATTTTGTCCATCTTAATACACACACAATAGTTAGCATTAGCATTTGCATTCACTCAGAGTGCACACATTAAAAGCAGTGACCTGCCACAGAGAATGCTCAGGGACCAAGTCTGGATGTTCATTAGTACTGTGATCAGGGGTATTGACAGGAACGGTAGCTTAGATGCTTTAATGCTGGGGTAAAGTGACAAAGTCTTTGGAGTATGTATGTGGTAATTTCATTGGAATTCCTAGCAGATTTATATGAAAATTTAAATAGAATAAATACTTGCAAGACATTTGGTAATAGTATTCAGAGATATGAACATCGATTTGTATGAATGTGGTTTTACAGAAGGTGATGGGTTCAGCCATCCTATAAATTAAATTACGTAATGGATTGCGTAACAGGTGCTTATGCAATTATGCAAAAGGTTATGGGAGGCAGATTTCATTTGCTTTTTTCTGGACCATCACTTTCAAAATGAACTAAAAAAAATACACAACACTGCAAACAAAAACTAGAATTAAACCTTAACATTAAACCTCAATTCTATCCTTGACCTTGTTCATACCAACATGTCCTGAGTTTGTGTGTTAACTTGCATCTGCTCTGCATAAACACTAAACCTGCAGTGCACTTTGTTAATCTGAAGCCTCTCACTCTGAAGCCTCCAATTTAATTTTATGTTGAATTGTAGCCCTCCAGATTCTTTGACACTGGTCAGTGTTCAGTCAAGTGTTACCATCAGTTTGACAAATGAATTTGGAATACATAAATAATTTTTAAATTTACTTCAGTGATGAACACTCGTAATACACACTTGTAATATTAAAATGCTCCTAATATGTAAGTGACAAATTAAAATGTAAAAGAAATCCACCAGGTTTTGAAACTGAAAATGTTTAATTCTCATATATTTCTGATAAAGATCATCATCTTCCAAACCCGGTTTATCCTTTGCAGGGTTGCGGGGTCACTGGAGCCTATCCCAGCTATGACTCTGCGACATCCGGCAAATTGAGATGATGGTCTGCATTTAATTGGTTCTCCAAATGACAGGGCCTTCGTCCAGACATATCTCTCATTTTATGAGAGAGTGCTGTCACCATTTTCTATGTCTACTGTCTATCAACCAAAATACACGTGTGGTTAGGAAACCATCAACCTGTCACCCACAAGTGTCCTCCTGATCTCCACTAACACACAAATAACAAAAGCAAAACCCTCAGACACAGTTGTCCAAATATTAGTGGAAAACATGGAAATTCCATGCAAAAAAAGAAGCTGCAGCTACAGAAAAGAATGGAAAAATGTTCATACATGGGTGAAAGTGGTGGCAGAGATGATCTGCAGAATCATTCCTTACGCAGGGGATATAAATCTAAAATGATTGCATGATTAAGGTGTATGAGGTCATACGTCCAGAAAGAAAGCAAACATTTTCAAACATAAGTAAGCTGATGCTCAGGCATAATACTCATTGTCTTCATGTAATGCTATATACTGTGTTAGCCAAAAACCATTGTGGGAATCTGGCTTTAAAGAATGGAAGGATTCTGGTCATGCTTAATCCTTATTTGTGTTTGTGGGTTTGTCTGTGCATGTCACCAAGCCACAGTTCACATTAACATTGGAGATATTTTTATTTGTTTGTACAATGCCTTTGGCACAGATCTAATAGGACTAATGAGGCTCAATTCTAGTCTCCTGTTGAATAATGGTTGAAATTCATGTCATATCAACATCAAAGTTAGTTACTTTTTTTCCCTTCTGTGCCTGAAGCACTATGCGTCAAAAGGCCTGTAAATATTCCTCGGCTGTGCCTTTGCGTGTACATTTGTAACACTGGAGCAAGACTAAACAAGTGAAATACGCTTCTTTAAAGAGATACTCATATGCCAGGAGTACTCAGGGTCAGGGTCCAAAACGGGTCACAGAGTTGTTATTATTGGCCTGCTAGTTACGTAGAGTACAAACTATAACAAAATATGTTAAGACAGGTCACTGTTCTAATAAAGACATTACTGTCACGTGTTACAACAGCTGGGGGTAATATTAGAGATATAACTTCTGTTATCATTTGATGCTATATAAATCAAATCTGATTTGATTTAGTATTAAAAGTAAGGAATAAAAATATGCACATTATTATGACATGTCTTGCATTCAGACTGCAGGCAAATGTGGCCCAAATCAGATTTTTTTTTGCCCATGTACCTGTATCTGATTTGATAAAGATATTCTGAACACCGCAAACCCAATTATTTAAATCTGGCCCAGATCAACTTCATATGTGGTCTATATTTGTGTGCTATATTTTGAAATGCGACGTCATTCTGAATGGCCAGGTTACATTTATCTGACCCTTAGGTCATTGAATTGCAAAAAATATCCTAATTTTGCATCCCAGGAGGAGGAGTGGTGGTGAAACCATATTTACAACCGTAAGCACAGTGCATGCTTTTGTGTGGTCACATATTCAGGAGTTCTTTTGCTCATGCAGGTCACTTCAGAATGACATTCAGTTGATACTCAAAGCTGATAGAAGTCACATTTAGTGTGTAATATGAATGTTGTCACAAAAAAATGGATTTCACTTAAATATCTGAACTACATGACCTCCTGTCTGAATGTAGCCCAAGACCCATATACTCTAGTCTTATCTAATACATTTGGTTTTGCTCTTTGATTCAGCATAAAGACAAACATATCCATCCACTTTCATTTACCATTTTACAGGGGACTCTGTAATGAATGTACTAGAACAGACACATCCAGATTGACTAATTTTCAAAATAAAGATTTTTATTTATTGTTCCAAGGAAGTTAGACTTATACATTACTGATTCAAACTACTAATTTTTTGAGAAGTAACAAAAAGCACCGTAAAAAAAACACGAGATTACTAATTATCATTAAACCAAAAATACCCAAATGGGAAAATCTAAATATTATAACTGTAAGAACTTCCGGTATGAAGTCACTCTTTTCTCTAGCTCCCGCTGACTTGTGCCTTATTTAATCCACCTACCTGATTTTTCACTGCGACTAGCAGTTTTTGGAACACCATTTAGCCTTCTGGCACGTGTCATACCACCCAAACCAGCCAAAAATACGGATAAGTTGACAGAAGTGACAACTGCCGCTGCAACTGCTAAAACTAGTGCTAGTGCTAATAGAGAAGATATAATGGCTCTGCTATCAGACCACTGAGCTGCCTTGCTGTCAGAGCTAAAGATGTGCTTCTTCTTTTGGAAGTGGAGGAGAGCTGCATGATGCTACAAGCTGCTCATGTTAAGCTACAAGCTAGGCTAGCAGACATTGAAGGGAGAAGCAGGTGCTGTAATGTTCGCCTTATCGGCTTGGAAGAGGGGATTGAGGGCCTGCAACCATCCAAGTTTTTCTCTACGCTCATACAAGAGGTTTTTGGAAAAGAAACATTCCCTTCTCCGCCTGAACTGGACCAGGTACATTGTATCTCATCTCCAAGAACAGGCCCCGGAGGCAGACCTCAGCCTGTCACTATCTGTTTTCACCAGTACCAAAACAAGGAGCTGCTGATCCAAGAGGCGAGGAGGAGGAATGGACTTAAGTATATTAACAAGACATTCCAAATCTATGACGACTATAGCCCTGAAGTGGTCAACCAAAGAAGAGAATACAGGTTGGTGATGTCGCACCTGTACAAGATGGGCCTGAAACCCTCACTGTTATACCCAGCGCATCTCCGCATTGTTAAAGCTGATGGTCTCCGCCATATGTTCGGCTCAGTTACTGAGGAGGAAAAATTTGTGAAAGACTCAAAGGCAGCCTGAACTGTTTCATGGATGGTGAGACCGGAATCATCATAGACACTACATAAGACAATAACTGTGAACTGTTAACCATATTCAATGTTCTTCATTTCACATGTGGCCATACACATAATAGAATTTGCACTTTAAATGAGTAATGGTTATCGTTCCCGTTGTGGTTATGTATAGATAAAGTTAATCCCGTGTTTTTGTCTGGCGTTTTTGGTTCAATAAGAGAGGACAATTGTTAAAGATTAATGTGCATGTTCCTTGAGAACCTAAAAATAAAATAATCTTATTTTTGAAAGTCAGTGGTCTACATTTGGATTTCTCTGTCATTGTATCGTCCTGACATTTTGCCTCGAACTGTCCCTTGATGTTAGATGACATTTCTTCACTCCTCCATGCTGCAGTGCTACGACCCGGGCTAACATTGGCAAATTCTTGCTTTTTCTCAGGACAAATTTTCTACACCATTTTCAGAACAGTTTTTAATAAATTCACCCTCAGTAAAAGGTTTACAGTGCTTGTCAATCAGAATTGCCACCTCATAGCTTGCCTTTGTAGAATTTTCATTTGAGTCTCGAGCTCTCGTGAAAAAAACGCTGCTGTTATCAAAAAGGGGTAAAAGTTCAGGGGTCACGCCACGAGAGTGCAGCCGCAGATCTACTGCCACCCTCTGGTCAAATAGAAAAGAGTTTTTTTGTATAGATACCATACCATACCAACTTTATTTATAAAAGCGCTTTAAAATGGACACAGCTGACACAAAGCGCTGCACACTATAAGACAGAAAGGCATAAAACACAAAACAGGGAAAGGAGAATAAGGCAATAAAATGCATCTAAAAATAGAGCTAGAAAGTAGCTAAAAAGAGCTAAAAATAGAGCTAGAAAGCTAGAAAGTACATATACAATAAAATAAAAAAAATAAAAACTAAAATAAAAACTATCACACAATAAAAGGACTAAAATAAATAAGTCACTGGGTCGAAAGCCAGGGAGTAAAAATGTGTTTTAAGACAAGACTTAAAATTGGACAGTGTCGGTGCCTGTCTGACATACAAAGGCAGTTTATTCAACAGAAAAGGCTCTTCCCCTCTGAGCTTCCGGTGAGCTGTCTTTGTCTCCAGGAGTAGCTGGTCAGATGATCTGAGAGTCCGGGTGGGAGTGTACAGGTGGAGTAGCGCAGAGAGGTAAGGTGGCGCTAGACCATTCAATGATTTAAAAATATATGTAAGAATTTTAAAATGAACCCTAAAATAAACAGGTAGCTAGTGGAGCGAGGCCAGAATGGGAGTTATGTGGTCTTTTTTCCGTGTTCCAGTTAAAAGACGTGCAGCAGCGTTCTGAACTAGTTGGAGGTGTAAGAGCAATGACTGGCTAACTCCAATGTACAGTGTGTTACAGTAATCCAGCCGAGATGTAATGAAGGCATGGATTACTGTTTCAAAGTCCTGCCTAGACAGGAAGGGTTTCACCTTTGCCAGCTGCCTAAAGTGAAAAAAACTGGACTTCACCACTGCACCAATTTGACTGTCCAATTTAAAATCAGTCCATCCTAAAACCCAAATTCATGGCCGTGGGCTTAGTCGTCACTTATATAGATAGATAGAAGTACTTTATTGATCCCAGAAGCTGGGAAATTTGTTTGTAACAGTAGCAGAATAAAAATAGAATAAGATACAATACAATATATGCAGTAAATAAACAGTAAGGTGCACAGGTATGTTTGTAGTTCTGACCGGGTTTGAAATCATGTGTGTTTATTGTACAGTGTTATTGCCGATGGGAGGAAAGACCTCCTGTATCTGTCCGTACGACAGCGGAGCTGTAAGAGTCTTTTGGAGAAAAAGCTCCGCTGTCTGTCCAGTGTGTAGTGGACAGGGTGGTCTTGATTGTCCATGACGGAGATCAGTTTCTGTAGTGACCTCCTATCCACCACGGACTTAAAACCATCTAGCCCCAGCCTGCTCACAGAACCAGCCTTCTTGATTATTTTATCAATTCTATTGGTGTCCCTGGTTCTGATGTTGTGACCCCAACAAACAGCCGCAAAGAAGATGGCACTAGCTACCACAAACTGGTAGAACATCAACATCCTGGTGCATACTCCGAAGGATTTGAGCTTCATCAAGAAGTATAATTGGCTCAACCCCTTTTTGTACACAGCCTCGGTGTTGGATGTCCAGTCTATTGCCGATCTTCACCCCATGGTATTTGTACTCCTCCACTTCCTCCACAGTTTCTCCTCTGATCACCAGTGGTTGGGGTAGCGTACTCCTCCTCCTCCTGAAATCAATTACCATCTCCCTGGCTTTGCTGATGTTCGGCTTCAGCTGGTTCCATTCCATCCACTCCACAAATTCACTCACCAGTTTTCTGTACTCCCCCTCCTCTTCTCCTCTTATACACCCTACAACTGCTAAGTCATCAGAAAACTTCTGAAGGTGACATGACTCAGTGTTGTGTTGGAAGTCTGTGGTGTATAAAGTGAAGAGGAAAGGGGAAAGCACAGTCCCCTGTGGAGCTCCTGTATTGTTGATAACCACGTCAGACTGGACAGTGCCCAGACAGACAAACTGTGGCCTTCTTGTCAGGTAATCAGCAATCCAGGGGATCACTAAGCCGCTGACTCCCATCACCCGCAGCTTCTCCCCAAGTAGCAGAGGCTGTATGGTGTTGAAAGCACTAGAGAAGTCAAAAAAAGTGATCCTCACAGTGTCTCCTCCATCCTCCAGGTGCACGTGGGCTCGTTGCAGTAGGTAGATGACAGCGTCATCGACTCCTAAGTGGGGCTGGTACGCAAACTGCAGAGGGTCCAGAGACGTTGCCACCTGAGGCCTTAGCTGTGATAAGACCAGCTGCTCCAGAACCTTCATGACATGAGAGGTCAGGGCTACTGGTCTGTAGTCGGCCAGGTCTGACGGGACTGACTTTTTGGGGATGGAGATAATGCAGGAGGTTTTCCAAAGCACCGGAACTCTCTGTAGGCTAAGGCTCAGGTTGAACAGTTGTTGGAGAACAGAAGACAGCTGGGCGGTGCAGGTCTTCAGAATCCTGGGGGAGATGCCATTAGGACCTGGAGCCTTTCGTTGGTGGAGACTCTCCAGCTGTCTCCTAACCTGGCCTGTAGTCACTGACATTTGGGGGAGGGTGCTGTTTTCAGTGGGGGAGGAGAGGGAGAGGGTGGGGAGTGGCGAGGAGAGGTGCTGCAAAAGGAAGTGGGGGGGGGAGGTGGAAGACTGTGGGTCAGAGTAGGTGTGAAAGGGTCAGGAGTGGTTGGGGGCGGGGGGGAGCCATTGGGTGAGCTAAACCTGTTGAAGAACCAGTTTAGCTGGTTTGCTCTGTCTTGGCTCCCAGCTACGTGTCCATCTTTCCCCTTTATGCCTGTGATCTTCTTCATCCCTAACCACACATCCTTCGTGTTGTTTTGCTGGAGTTTGGCCTCCAGCTTCCTCCTATAGATGACCTTACATGTCCTCAACTCCTCTGTCAGTTCATGTTGCACACTCCTCAGTTCCTCCCTGTCTCCAGACCTGAAAGCCCTCTTCTTTTTGTTCAGAAGTGCTTTCAGGTCACATGTGATCCACGGCTTATTGTTCGGGTAACATCGTACCGTCCGGGCTGGTATAGTGGTGTCCTCACAGAATTTGATGTATTCTGTTATGCGGTCTGTGATGTGGTCCAGGTCCCCCTCAAGTGGATCACAGAGTACGTCCCAGTCCGTTGTCTCGAAGCAGTCCTGGAGAGCGTCAGCAGCCTTCTCTGTCTTCTTCCTCTCCATCCTGGTGAGGACAGACTGCCTCTTCACCAGAGGGACATATTTAGGAGACAACAGGACGAGGTTGTGGTCAGATCTGCTGAGGGGGGGAAGGGCTATGGCTGAGTACGCATCCATGGCATTAGCATACAGGAGATCCAGGGTTTTATTGTCTCTGGTGAGACAATCAATATATTGATGAAAGTTATTCAATGTTTTGTCCAGTGAAACATGATTGAATGAATACATCCAGGTGATCCGTCTGGAGTTTTGCTGCGGTGTGGCTGATGACATCACACGCCACCGCTCTATTTGCATATTGTTCAGTGGGAAACTGTTGGCGGGCCACACATTATTGATTTTATGACAGGACGCTGTGGGCCGATAGAAATTTGGACGGCCCATGGGCCCGACTTTGGACATTTCTGCTCTATAGAGTATTTATTGCTAAAAAACTGAAGTGAGATTAATGAGCATGGGGACAAGACCGGTGAATCTCTGGCAAGACAGTTGAAAAGTGCAAGAGCCAAGCAAATTATTAATGGAATTCTGTCACAAGATGGCAAAACCATCACATATCAACAAGGAATTAATGACTATTTTCAACGCTACTATTATAGCTTGTATATCTCTGATAATCGCAGGGTCATCATGGTTGGATGATGAATGAATGAATGAATATCTCTGATAATAACAGTGATTCTAAATCTCTCTCTGACTTTTTTAGAGACTTACACATCCTGACGCTATCTCCAGGTCACATTTCTGCTTTGGATGCACCACTACAGCAGCAGGAAATCACTTTGGCAATCAAATCAATGCAATCTCGAAAATCACCAGGTCCAGATGGTATACCAAATTAATTGTATTCTACATTTGTTGATAAACTGACCCTGGTTTTGGAAAAATTATTCACAGAATCTCTTAACAAGGGTATTCTCCCTAATAGTTTGAATCAGGCTTGCATTACACTCCCACTAAAAAGAGACAAGAACCCTCTAGAGTACGGATCTTATAGCCATTCTCACTCTTAAACTCTGATTATAAAATTTTAGCGAGATCTTAGCAAACCGATTAGAAAGAGTTCTACCAAATATTATTTCTTCTGACTAAACCGGTTTTGTAAAAAGTAGACGTTCCTTTTTTAAGATCCGCTGCCTACTGTATACCCCTACCCAAGCAGACTCGGAATGTATCCTCTCTATGGATGCGGAAAAACCATTTGATAGAGTTGAATGGGACTATTTGTTTGAGACCTTGTGTAGATTTGGGATTACTGGCTCCTTTTTAAACTGGGTTAGGATTTTATTTTCCTGTCCATCAGCCATGGTGCTCATCAATAATCACTGTCCCCTCAGCCCCCTTCTTTTTGTTTTGGCCATTGACCCACTAGCCATAGCTATAAGAAATAACAACTCTGTTCACGGCATTGTGAGGTACGGCACTGAGCACAAACTGTCCCTTTATGCTGATGATCTCCTGCTGTTTGTGCCCAAGGCAGAAGAAACCATTCCTTCAATTTTAGAGCTTTGTGATAAATTTGGAAATCTGTCCGGTTATAAATTAAATTTTCACAAGAACCAATTGGTTCCGTTGAACATGCCGGATTCAGTATTGACAAAAATTACAACCCCTTTTAAGATTTCAAAATACAGTTTTGTCTATTTTGGAAAAACTGTTACAAAACACTTTTTTAAAGTAAACTTTGCTAAATTACAACTCAAAACACAGCAAGATTTGTCCGCTTGGTCACCCCTATACCTCTCTTTAATTGGCAGAGTAAAAGTAATTAAGATGTCTGTACTCTGGGCCGTTGGACTGTGGGTAAAAGTTAGACAGCCTGAGGGGGGCCCAAGCCAGAGAGGGGGCCCATGAGAGGTTAAGGGTTAATAAATAAATCAATGCACATTTATATTAATAACAAAACAAAATTTCATGATAAATTTTAAATGCAAGTCTGGTGTATCAGTCATTGGCATGTTATTGAAACATTAAATCTACCATGACTGACTACTCTGTGAACACCCCTCTCAAAAACCGTAAAATTGTTCAGTCCACACACAGCTGTTTTTCACCTTGCACCACAATGATAATTGCGTAGATGCGCTTTTAGTGATGTGCAACAACTTTTTAAAAAAGTAAAATCTGGCTCTCAGAAAAGGAAGGAGAGAATAGAGAAGGAGAGAAAACAAAATGAAGGGAGTCAGGCTCTGACGAACTTTTTTCCAAAGAAAGGCGAGCACAATTTTAACAAAGTTAAAGATGGAATTCCATTCTTAACTCCAGTTATCTCTGTTATCGCTGTTAAACATACAGAAACAAACAATCCCTAACTAGAGCAGAAAATATCGAGATACGTCCATTGATCACAACGACCACAACAGACATTTCAAAAAATGTACCGAGCACAGAAAGGTTTCAGCGCTTCTCTGCATGGAATACACTCACAAAATCAGTGGCACGTTTTATTCACATAGCCCTTTCCTTCACTCGGTCTACTCCAGACAACACATGCCACAGATGGCACATCTGTCGTGGAGGCCCTACTGAAGAGGAGCTGGAGAAATCCAAGACCCTGGTACTGAAAAGTGTACAGCACAAGTGTTTCCTCAAAGAGCTGCATTAGAAAGGGATTAGAAAGGGACAAAATGGGAGTAGATGAAAACCAACCACATCATCATTCCAGGTCGCCACCAATTGGCAACCTTGTTAGTACGTCATCACCACGAGGCTGTGAAGCATCAAGGTAGACATTTCACAGAAGGTGCTATCCATGCAGCAGGGTACTGGATAATTGGAGGAAAAAGGTGCATCACAAGCCTTCTTTTCAGATGCGTTAAATGCAGAAAGCTTCGCAGTAAGATGGAACATCAGCAGATGGCCTACTTGCCAGCAGAACGACTGCAAACAACACCACCTTTTACCTATGTGGGTGCTGATATATTTGGGCCTTGGGAAGTCATCTCACATCGCACCCGAGGAGGTCACACCAATAGCAAGCGACGGGCCGCAATGTTCTCCTGCATGTGCACAAGAGCTATGCACATAGAGATGATTGAGAGTATGAGTTCCAGCAGCTTTGCTCTCAGGAGATTCTTTGCTATTCGAGGGCCAGCCAAGCAGATCTACTCTGATCGTGGTACCAACTTCATCGGTGCTTTCCACGAGCTGAGAATGGATGTCTCAACTTCTAGTCCCGACAGTGTGGACAAATATCTTCAAGAGCAGAAGTGCAAATGGGTTTTCAACCCTCGCCATTCATCCCATATGGGCGGCGTATGGGAGCGAATGATCGGGGTTGCTCGTCGAATCCTTGACTGTGTGCTTCAACATGGATCATCTCGTCTTACACACGAGGTGCTATCAACCTTCATGGCCGAGCTGCAGCCGTGATGTATTCAAGACCCCTCATTCCAGTGTCCTCTGATCCAGAAGCACCACTCATCCGGACACCAGCAGTGTTATTAACCCAGAAAACCAGTGCACTTCACCTCTGCCTGGAAACTTCGAGAAAGTGGAACTCCTGAAAGAGGAATGGAAATACGTTTAGAGCCTTGCAGAGACCTTCTGGAACAGGTGGCGTTGAGAATACCTGAACACGCTACAATTCCAGCGCATTGGCAAGTCGACAGATCCAATCTCAAGGAAGGAGAAAGTGTCACCGAGCCAAGATGGTAAAGTGAGAAAGGTGGACATTCGAGTATTCAAAAATGGATCTCAGAAGATTTTATCTTGCTCAGTAATGGAAGTAGTCCTTCTTCTGTCTTCTGAGGACTCCAAATGAAGAGGGAAGACCATGTAGGGTCATTAATGACCCCAGGCGGGGAGTGTTCTGGACTTAATTCATTTATGTATGTTAATTGTTGGAGCCCCCTTGCGGCTGTTTCATGTTAAATCGCCACTTACCTTAGTAGCTACCTCATTTCCTGTTTAGAAAAAGGAAGTGGCAAAAGTCAATATGGCAGCTACATAAAGCATGGGTGTTTTCCGTCCACCTTCATCCACTTCATTTGTCCATTAAGACGCAATGTTTGTAAGTATTCTGTTCTATGAGACTCAGGTTGATATTTAGGGTCCATTATTTTTGATATAGAAGTGAAATGTGCATATATATAGTATATATAGTATATATATAATGACTACATATATAGTATATATAGTCATTTGTGCGCTAATGATAGCTGCATTTACTTACCTCTGTGCTATACATAGCATACGTAATCATTCATTTCATGTACTTTGTATGCATTTCTTTGTTACAGTTTCACACTTTGGTTCAGTAAAATTCCAAAACAAGTCCTGGCTTGTTTAGCTGACTGGGTAACCTATCAGTTGGTGAGACCAGTACATAGGCTAATATTGCAACACAGGCAACTGAAACAAGCAAATAATAGCCTACATTGTTAGCTGATAGGCTACATGATAAATTATAACAGTTAACCCCAGACACACAATGGCTGTGGAGGCTATGTCATCCTAACTGCCTGCAAGTAAATCCTCATTTGTGAAACACATTCCAGAAATTGTTCCAAAGTTGGACCAACAACATCAAGCATCAGCCTCCTCTGATGCATTAAGACAAGGTAAACTTAGTTGAACATTAAGCAAAATATGTTGAACCCTTTGATGCATACTGGTCACTACAGTGGACAGCTGTTCTCTTGTATATTCATGGGTTTTGTGCCAACACAGTGGACACTTATGCATCATCCCAAATACTGCAATTTATACCGTTACTGTAACTTTATGTTCTTGATAAGCCAGATCTGCAGTAACAGGTTTGAGTGTTAATTTATTGCTATTTGTTATTAGACTGCAATTAACAGTTTTCTTAACAAAAAGGTTTAAAAAAATAATATAATAATTAAAGAATAATAAATACATAAATAATATAATAATATAATACAAAAATAAATAATAATAAATACAT
>JAPTHA010168900.1:0-16263 GCA_029814585.1 Gymnapogon annona | reverse complement strand
CACACACACACACACACACACACACACACACACACACACACACACACACACACACACACACACACACACATACGCACACACACACTGACAAATGTTTGGCCGAGATCTGTCATTTAATAGAGTAGCTTTCTTCCACCTGATTAATATAGCCAGGTTGGGAATATTCTGTCAAAAATTCTGAAAAATTAATTCATGAGTTTGTAACGTCTAGATTAAATTACTGTAACTCTCTACTTACAGTGTATCCTAAAAGTTCAATAAACTACATCTGGTCCCCGGGTTACGGTGTATTCGACCTATGTTATTTCGAGTTTACGACACTTGAGTCTACTTTACAGTGCCCGAGTATGGTCTGCCATTTTGTGTCCAGCCCCATACTGTTCCAGTGGAGTGTACAGTGTCTGTGTTTGTGCTCCATAATTATCAGTATACTCGGCTTTATCACCATCCTTTTTCACATCATGACCCCAAAAAAGAAAGCAAGATCTCCTAGCGATGCTGGTCCAGCCAAGAGGAAAGCCATTACGATGGAAATGAAGCTGGACATCATATAAAGGTCGGAGAAAGGCGAGACACCAACGAACGTTGGTAAAGCTTTAGGCTTCAGTCGGATGACCGTGTCGACCATTATTAATGACAAAATCTGTATTTTAGACCCCGTGTAGGATTCAGTCCCTATGAATTCTACAGTGATCACAACGGTGTGCGGTGCTTCTGTGAGATCTGTTAGGAAAGAGGAAGATTTCCTTCCAGACAGACATCTCCAAGTACTAAACGAAAGTAAAACCCGTACCTTCAATGTCTACAGAAGATCCTGTACCTGCTCTCACAGCCCCCCCACCCTTCTTCTCCAGCAGTGATAGCAAGTACAGAACATTATCTTATTTTTCACTGTAATTTATTTTATTGCATTAATAAAAAGTATAAAACGTATACAGTATTTGGCTATTTATTCAGACATTTAGGGGTTATTTGGGGTGTATCAAAAGGTTAATTTCAACTTCCAGCAATATTCGGGTTACATCGCCGATGTAGGAACTGAACTCGGACGTAACCTGAGGACCACCTGTAGTTCAGAACACAGCGGATAGACTGCTAACAGGAATTAATAGAAGAGAGCACAGAATCCCAGTACTGCAAGCCCTTCACTGGCTTTCAGTAGAATTTAGGATTAAATTTAAATCCATCCAAACAGAACTCTTCGGTCCAAAAATGCAGGTCTACTGGTAGTCCCCAGGGTGTGTAAAAGTACAGAATGAGCAAGAGCCTTTAGTTCTAAGCTCTTTTCTATGGAATAAGCTTCCAGCTAAAATAAAAGAGGCCGACACAGTCCGTACATTTAAGATTAGACTGTAAACATTTCTCTTTGAAAACTTGTGGTCAGGCAAATTAAAAACAAACTGAACCCACAGTTCAGTCTAAATTACCTTAGGAATAAGAATGCTGGGGGAACTACAGAGCGCTTAGTCATATCGTCTGTTTCTGGTGCTAGGTACCACTTTAATTTACAATATTTTGTTTATTTAGCCTTCATCACTATTCACCGGGTGTCTCTTTTGCCACTCCCCCATAGGCAAGTGGCTGCTGTTTCAGTTGTAGCTGCCTGGGTTCCAATGACGGATACTGGTAAGTGTCTGGATGGACCTCCATGCCCTCACCTGTCTCCTCAGAATAGATGGACTCCCCCATGTGCCCCCCCATCCAAGAGCATCATGATAGACTGCATTACATCCATCAATCCTGGTGCATCTACAGCTTGTCCGTCCATGGGAGTGGATCTCTCCTTCACTGTGATTCTGCCAAAGGTTTATCTTTTCCCACTGGGTTTTTGGAGTTTTTCCTGCCGAGGAGGTTCTAAGGATGAAGGATGGGGGGATGCACGGGACATTTATCCATTTCATCCACTGTTTATTGGACTGTTTGTTTAATTCTGTAAAGGCCTGTGAGGTAACATTTTTGCAGTGGTGGACCCTCAAAGCCAGCAAGGCCTTCTCTGCTGGCCTAAACATTCAGGAATATTTTTTCAATGTATATTTTTTCCACAAATTATTCCCCATGGTCTATACTCTTCATTTCATTCTTTCCTAAGTTGGTTGCTCAGCTTCCAGCCCCAGGTGGAGATCTGGAGGGCGGGGTTTATGTTAGTTTTTATTCACTTTTTTTATTTTTAATTAAAGTTTTTATTCCTAACATTATTCACTATCATGTGTTGCCAGGGTCAAAAATCTGCCTCTAGGCCTTCAGAAGCGACAGTCCTGGCGCATGGTAGCTTAAAGTCAATGAAAATGGTGACGGAGAACTGTGGCGTTAACCAATCAGCATCAAGTTTGGCTTCACTGGGGCCAGCTAGCTGGCCTATAGCATCAGTGCATTCACGTCTTTTGATTGCATACGCGATAGAGAGAGGCGGAGCTATGCAAAGCTATGTAGAGCTGACCTAAGCAGACACATCAATTTGATAAACAGGAAATAAGGAAATTGATAATTTGTGTAGCACAACAAGTTGTTTTATTTTTTTCAACCCACCATGGCTGAAGGAAGTGAAGATATTGGGTCGCAGATTTAGTTACAATGCCAGAGGAGGACGAAGAGAAGAGAGGACGGCAGGCTGCAACACTCAGCAGGAAAAAGGATTTATCAAACGTTTTCAAGTTGATAATGCGAATGAATACACCTGGGTGGCGGGCTCCAAAAAGTAAGCTAATATTATTATTAAAATATATTATTAATGAATATGAATAGTAAGGTATTGATAGATTGGTAGATCGCATGGCACTGGAGTGCAGCGCAGTGCCAGCCAACACTGGACCGCAGTGCGGTGCTGGCCAGCGATTGCACATCTAAACCTGTGTCTGATCGATGTCAGTTCCTTTTGTTTCTCTGTTATAAGTGTACTGAGTAGACTAATATAACTCTGTTGTACGTGACTTTATGTTCAGGTGATGCAGTTGTATGTGTTTTGGTCTAAATGCATCATGTCTAGAGCCATGGATCAGAATTATGTTTTTAAGAGGTGGATTAACTTAGGTAGGACATCACTGCAGGCCTAGGTGTGAAATGCATGGCCCGCCACTGAATATACCATAGTGGAAACTAATGAGGACAAGAGAGTTTGGATTATGTTTGTGTGTGTGTGTGTGTGCGTGGCCGCCATTTCCCTGTTTTGAGGGCCCAGTGTAGCCGGCATTTTTCCCGTTTCGAGGGCCCAGTGTTTCCCGCTTTTATTTTGAGCCATGTTTCCCACTTTTTTCATATATGGTTTATTTTGGCTAGTAATGCTGTGGGTTCATTTTGAACACAAGTTTTAAGTTTATTAACACAAGTTTATTATTTGGAAGTCAAGTTTCGAGTTTATTATTCGAAACTCATGTCTCTTGGTTTCTTGTAATATCAAGTTTCGAGGTTTCTTGTTCATTGGTTAGTGGTCAAGTGTTGAGTCTTTATTTTGTAAGCCTGAGTCCAGGGTACGACGATACTCAGAGGTCTACATTTCCTGCAGGTCTATGCAGCCCAGGATTATTTGCTCCACAATGTATCCCGCCTTTATAAGGGGGCGCTTGCCTCACGGATCTTCGAGGTGGGGCCTGCCTCACAACCCGAATCCCAGCTCATCTGTCAAGGGTGACCTGAGCACCAGTTCTTCATTTTCCTGTCCAACGTGTTCCCCAGTGTTTCACGGCTTTACAAGGCGGCACCTGCCTCATATCACGAGTCCCGGCTCATCTGTCCTGGATGACATGAGTCCTGGCTTTTTGTTTCCCCGTCTGGAGATTTTTCAGTTCCCTCCCCCCTGAGGGGGACCCGCCTCATCAGTTTTCACATGGAGGGGGACTCGGTTCATCCATAACCCTGGCTCCTCTGTTTCCTCCGTCTTGTATTGAGGATCTCCCCTAGATCCTTTAGTTTGAGATGTCAGGATCCATGCCTTGAAGTGGGGGTACTGCCAGCCCATGCTGTGGCTTGGTGACACCCTCTACATCAAGGGGCATTCCAATGATGATCTCCAACACCTCGCCTGTGTAGTTACTAGGCTGTGGTTGTGTAGGTGATTAGACCACTATTTAAGATCAATCTGCTCAGCCATAGATGTCTTCACCCCACTCCAATAACCTGGACATTTCCCACCCACAAGAACTCTGATCTGGACTCTGGTTTCCCATTTCCCCCTTTGTGATCTGCATTTTGGTTTTGTTTTATGTAGAGGTTTGTGTGTCCACAAGCTTTCCTCTTGTAGTGTCTAGAGTGCGTATTTATGGAGTGTTCTTTGGTTCTCTGTGTGTGTTTAGAGTGTGATTAGTTTCTGGTGGTGTTTTGTAACTGTGTGTATAGGTTTTGTGTGTATGTTTTAGTTAATAAATATTCTATAGTCCCCTTTAATCCCATGCATTGGAGCCTCTTATTCTGACACATGACAGAACGCTTTATTTAAAAACTCAGTTTATATTCTAAACAGTCCCCAGTAGCATCATCAGTTGACAATGCAAGTTCTTCTTTCGGCTTTTCCCTTCAAGGGTCGCCACAGCAAATCACTTTCCTCCATCTAACCCTGTCTTCTGAATCCTCTACTCTCACACCAACTACCTTCATATCCTCTTTCACTACATCCATAAACCTTCTCTTTGGTCTTCCTCTAGACCTCCTGCCTGGCACTTCAAGATTCAGCATCCTCTGGACATATCAAAACCATCTCAGCCTGGCCTCTCTGACCTTATCTCCAAAACCTCTAACATGTGCTGTCCCACTGATGTACTGGTTTCTAATCCTATCCATCCTGGTCACTCCCAAAGAGAACCTCAGCATCGTCATCTCTGCTCCTCCAACTCTGCCTCCTGTCTTTTCCTCAGTGCCACTGTCTCTAGTCCATACAACATGGCTGATTTCATCACAGTTTTATACAACTTTCCTTTCATTTTAGCTGAAACTCTATCCCACATCACACCTGACACTTTTCTCCACCCGTTCCATCCTGCCTGCACACGCTTCTTCACCTCTTTGCCACACACTCCATTGCTCTGGACTGTTGCCACTAAGTACTACAATCCTCCAACTTCTTTATCTCTTCTCCCTGTAACCTCACTCTTCCACTTGGGTCCCTCTCATTCATACACATGTACTCTGTCTTGCTACGACAAACCTTCATTCCCCTCCTTTCCAGGGAAAATTAGCTCTCAAGCTTCTCTTCTATCTGCTCCCTGCTGTCACTACAGATCACAATGTCATTTGCCAACATCATAGTCTGCAGAGATTCCTGTCTAACCTCGTCTGTCAGTCTGTCCCTCACCATAGAAAATAAGGTGCCCAGAGCTGATCCCTGGTGCAGTCCCACCTCTACCGTGAACTCCTCTGTAACACCTACAGCACACCTGACCATTGTCTTACAGTCCTCATATATGTCCTGCACCGCTCTAACATACTTCTGTCACTCCAGACTTCCTCATACAATACCACAGTTTCTCTCTGGGCACCCTGTCATAAGCTTTCTCCAGATCTACAAAAACACAATGCAGCTCCCTCTGACCTTCTCTGTACTTCTCTATCAACATCCTCAAAGCAAATACTGTGTTTGTAGTCCCCTTTGTTGGCATGAAATGGTACTGCTTGTTCATAAATGCTAACTTCTGTCCATAGTCTAGTTTCGACTACTCTTTCCCATAACGTCATTGTATGGATCATCGGCTTTATTCCTCTGTAGTTACAACTCTGCACATCTCCCTTGTTCTTAAAAATGGGCACCAGCAAAGTTCTCCATTCCTCAGGCATCTTCTCACTATAAAAGATCCTGTTCAACAGCCTGGTCAAAACTCTGTTACCTCTCCTAGACACTTCCATACCTCCACAGGTATATCATCAGGACTGAGTGTCTTCCCATTCTTCATCCTCTTCAGTGCCCTCTTCTCTTCATCTTTACTAATCTGTGTTACTTCCTGGTTCACAACATTCACCTCTTCTACTCTTTGTTCCCTCCCATTTTCCTTATTCATCAACTCTTCAAAGTACTCTTTCCATCACAAAACTGACACCCGTCAATACGGTTCTGTCCCTATCCTTAATGACCCTAACCTGCTGCACGTCCTTCCCATCTGTCTCTTTGCCTTGCCAACCTGTATAAGTCTTTCTCTCCCTCTTTATTGTCCAACCTGGCATACAAGTTATCGTAAGCCATTTGTTTGGCCTTTGTCACCTCTACTTTGACCTTATGCTGCACCTCCCTACTTGGTGGAACTGGTGCAGTGGGACCTCCGCTCTTCTTATGTGGGCACTGTTGGGTTTATTCTGTAAATGGAAGAAAAGTGTAAAATGTAATCATTTGCAGTGTGGAAAGGACTCAAAGTGCATAACATCAACACGCCAGGCTATGGTAGTTCAATGGGAGTCTTAATAGTACAGTCTTGCCATATGGTAACATACACATTTTTAACAGTTTATTAAAAAAAGTTACAGTAGAATAAACCACAGACTAGTGAACTTACCTCAGTTATTGTTGGATACATACTTTTCCCCGTCAATATCACAATTTATTTTTTATTTTTGAGGAGTCAAATGGCAAGTCCCCTCCATATGAAGAGGTCAGGAGAAAACCCTCCAGAAAGTTATGTGACATGTGACAAACACTCCTACAAGTTCTCTTAGGACCTCACCTGTCTTAATGCGAAGTACTAATGAGAAGTATTATGTATGTGGAAGTTCAGCGGGTGTGTTGTCATATGGCAACATCGTACCATAGAGGGCTAGTCACATGCCCGATAAAGGGTTTAATGTGGAACTGAACATCAACTCACTTATGCTAATGACTGGTGCTGTGTCTTTTTGGAGAGGCCGTGGGGTGAGGTGTGTGTGAAACAGTCTTATTTCTCATTTGCTGTTGTTACAAACATCCCTCAGTATCATTGTCCTGTGAAAGGTTTTCATACCAAGGGATCAAATGGAAAAGCATTTATTGAAAAATGTAGCCGGTTTGGACTCAAACCTTATAAAAGATTCACAAAAAATTGTAAAGGTGGAAATTTTCCCAATCCTCCGCGAGTCTGGATATGTCAAACCCTGTTCAGATATTTTACTTAAGTTTTTGCCCTACATTTGTTGTTCTTGTTTGGCTCAGTTTGTCTCTCTTTCAGGGGGAAAAAGTCAAACAATGGTGTCTGGTTCCACTGTGGTCACATCTATTATTTCATGATGTACTGTAATAAAGCTTCATTGGAAATCCTTCCCATGGAGGTCAGAACCCAGACCTTTGGGAGACGGACTGAACCACATTGGGTAAACAACCACAACCAAGACTAAAGGAAACATAATAATGTAGTTATGCATGTTCTTATGGTCATCATTCATGAACCATTCAGAGGCTCCATAGTTACCGTAAAAACAGTCTTCTACAACATTTGTTCACCAGTAATAGACCCTGAACTACTTTTGAGGAAATTATTCTATTCTCTCTCTCTCTATATATATATATCACTATTCATTATATTATCTTGTGTATTTTGTGTTTTGAAATGAAAAAAAAAAGGCATTTCCCTATATTTAATTCACTGATAATGTAGAGTTCATTAAAAGTCAGATTAAACTGCAGGTTATTATATCAGAAACAGAGAAAAATTAAAAATGGTCTTTTTCAGTCAAATATATCATTATGTCCATCTTGTCCATCCACTGTCATTGATTCGACTCCATGGGCTTTACTGGTCAATCAGTGTTGTAGAAGATGACTGTTTCAATGGTATCTACAGAGACTCTGAATATCCAAATTGGTCATATCTGATGACCACAAAAATAACTATTTTACACCAATTATTGAGATGCACTGATAGGATTAATGGAGATTAAAGAGATTGATATATCAGATTGTTTTTGTGTTACCTGCGTCCATTTGGGTATCTAGAGGTTAAGGGTCTTTCACTGATGTATATTGCAGACGCCACAAAGTATTTTTATTCATACTGGCAGTAGATGGTTTTCAGTCATAGTTCAACAAGAAGGAAAAGGAAAAAGAATGGAACTGATTGCATTTATTGATAAAGCTGATTCTATTTGTCATTTTCTCTACAAAATGACAAATCCCACTTTCTTCCCGCTCTTTAACATCAGCTGCATTTCCATACAAAGTAAAAGTCAATCTGAAGAAATGTCTCATTCACAGTTTCAAAAATAAACTGCCAATGAGACTAGTTTCCATCGATACCGTATTCACTATTTTCCATTCCCTCAGTTTCTGAACCTGAAAGTTTGTTAAAACAGAAAGTATATAAAACAGATACTGTCTTTTGATGTGATTGCTTGTTGTCAGTTGTGACCAGATCTCCATCCTCGTCCTTATTTCAAATATGAGCCGAGACAAAAGTCGAGATGATTGATCTAATGTTGCATTCAATTCTTCTCCATTTTCACAGGAACAAAAACAATTTAAAAACTTGGTGAAACACTAACATTAAGGAGAAAAATGTCCTTCATGTTAAAGAGGTATTGACTGCGGTATTATCATACTGTCTCTCTGGCTCTGCCCATTCATCCTTCCTTCATAGATCTGTTCTCCATTTGTATTTCCACAGGTGAGTGGAAATACATATGGTCGGGTCTGGTCCTTTAAAGGTTCTGATGGTGTGTGTGTTCACAGTTTCCAGGGCTTCCATTGGTTGGTTTCCTCTGTTCTGTCGCTGTGACCATCAGCCGGTGGGTCTGTGGTGGGCGCTGACTGGGGGCTCCCAACGCTGCTGTAGGGGGACAGTGAGGACGTGGCTGGACCAGAGGACTTCCCATCATCCCCTTCTTCCTTTTCTACACCTATGCCCACTTGTCTCCGTCCTCCTCCTCTGTCATCCTCTGATCCTCTCCCGTCCTCAGACTCCTCAGAGGCTGACACCCCCCTGTCCTCTTGCCTCTCTGTCCCCCCCTCCTCACTAGGACTAGAGCTGTCCCGGTTCTCCTCCTCCAGGCCCCTGGACTGACTGTGATGTTTGACGTTGTAGCGCTGGTTTTGGAAGAACTTGACGATGGTGTGTTTGGGCAGGTCCAGCTGGGCTGACAGGGTATGGATGGCCTCCTGGTCCGGATATAGGCCCACATCTCCAATGAAGCTCTGCAGGATGGCCAAGGCCTCCAGGGAGATCCTGGTCCGCGACCGGACCTTTTTGGCTCCGAGGTCAGGGCTGACCCTGCTGTCCCTCTGTGGAGCATCGTCTGAGCTTTGGAAGGCCGGTATAGACATGGGCTGAGGTTCCTCACCAATGGGGGAAGAGACTGTCAGTGGTGGGAGGGGCTGTCTGTGGAGCACCTGGAGAGAAGAAACAAAAAAGAAATGTGAACGATTAACCCTTAAACACCCACATCCATTTACTGATATCTGTTTACAACCTGTTGATCCACTAAACCTAACAGATGTCAATAACTGGTTAAAAATACAGTTTTACCTTCAATATTCATAAGTTAAAATGTACAAAAAAAGACAATGAAATGAGCAATGTACTTGAAAAATACGGAAAACATTTTCAAAAAAGTGAATAAATCCTTGTCTTGTAAAGTGAGGAGAAATCGAGCAAATTATTGAAAAATTGGCAGAATTCATCATTTCATAACATGGACATTGTTAGCCCTGGAAAAGCTAAACCATAACAATGGAACAGTTATTCTTAAGTTTTTGAAAACCACCAAAGATCTTTCTTCTTGACCAATAGAATCATTTATTGACAAAATTAAATAAATGCACACAGACCAAAATTGGATTAATGAGGCAATGTTATGTTAAACTTTAAAGAGTTGAATAAATGCTCAGGTAGAGATTCCTGTAACAGAGGTGAGGGACTCGAGTCGAGTCAGACTGACATCACCAGTTTGAGGACTTGCTCAATTGATGAGTTAATTCGGCTTCCGGGGTCACCACAACAAATCAATTTGCATATTTGATTTGGCAGGAGTATTTACGTCGGATACCCTTCCTTGTATTTATACGGGCTTGGGACCGGCAACAAAGAGACATGGAGGCTACAGTTGTAGGCAGCAGCATGACAATTAACAGTGATAAACAAAACTTGATTGACTTGATTTCTTGAGTTCTCTGTAAGTACAATGATGTACCTGACCATATAGTAGACCTAATTTAATTGTTTTTAGTTCTCTCTCTCACACAAACACTCTTTGATGGAAATTTTTTGCGACGTATAGAAACATTTGTTGCAAATAAAAGTCTAGCAGTACAGGGGTTTGAGCGAGCCACCCACTGGTGTATCAGTGTGTGTTTGTGTGTGAGAATGGGTGAATGAGAGGTGTTAAAAAGGAATCCAGTAAGACAGATGTGTTCAAGCTTATTGTATTTCTCGGACTTGACTTGAGTCAATTCCAAAATTGCTTATGTATGACTTCCTTCCATATCTGCTGTAAAGGTATTTGTTTCCTACATGATTGTACTGTAGTTTTCTGACACTTGTTCTTCAAACTGTGAAGATATCCCAGCAGCTCACAGTTGTAGGAGCGGCTCCTCTGCTCAGTCATTAAAGGAAATGTAGAACAAGCGGAAGTATGAGGTTCCATCGCCCACTAACACACGCGCACAAGTCCCGAATTCATCACACAAACAACCACACAACTCAAGCTTATTAAGAGGGCGGGGTGGCCAGCACACCCAAGCCCAGGAATCCAAGCCCATAAATCTGTGGTCCATCAAAATTAAAGGACCCAAATAAAGAGAATGGCAATTCCTTCTTCTGTGCTTCAATAATTACAGGCTGTGTTCTGAATAATATTGAGGTTAGGCCAGACTGGGGAGCTTTTTGGTTTTGGGGAGAGGATGGGATGGAGGAGTGTTTAGCAGGAAATGTGTGGGCTGGTCATTTACCACTTCTATTTTCAATGATTTTGAGACACAAACATGACAAAGAGGAGCAGGTGGTGGATCACACAGGCACATCCACATGCCTGCAACGCCATGCACATGCTGCCGCTCGCATTCTCTTACTCATAAAACACTTGTACTGTGGCTACATGTATTTTTAAATTTGACAAATGTCTAAATGTTTGGCGGAAAAGCATACGAAAGAAGTGACTGGTTGGTCACTAACCCAGTAAAACCTGACCCACGGAGAACTAGTGAGAAAGTGAATTTTTTTTGGACTTGAATAGTTTATTAGGCCTTTTAACAGAATCCAATTAAAACATTTTTTCCCATGTCATTTTGTTTGTGATACTGTTGCTGTTAGGTGGAAATCTTTTATGTCGAAAACATTAACTTTTCAGGAAACTGGACAAATGTTCTAAATAAATGAATGGAGTTCAAGAGGTGTAGTCATGAGACATTCAACACTTTTTATTTGTTAAATATTTCTAAAACCATAAGGCCAACAGGAAGACTGTTGGATAGTGTCATTTTATGGCAACCCCCCCGCAGTATTTTTTGTATCACATTTGATACATAGGGAGTTTTTGGCAACTTACTATTCCATGACATCTTTCATTTTAGATCCTAAAATAACTTTCACCAATAAGATTTTATATCTATCTATCTATCTATGACCTATTTCTTTATGTCGAACTTTTTACAACCTATTTATTTCCCTTGGCTGGTGCCTTACTTTCAAGATTTTTACATTTTCACTGGAATCATATTATACATGTTCTTCTTAAGGGTTTAACCTGGATTGGTGTCTGTACCTGCTGGTCGGACATGTGCAGAACAGTTTGGAGTCTGTCACTGTGCTGCTGCCTTGACTCCTCTTCATAGACCTGGTCTCGTTCCGACTGTGCTAAAGCCAGGAACCTCCTGATGGTGCACAGGTTCTCCCACAGTGTACGGTTCTCAGGGCTTGGGTTCTCCTTCCACCTGAGCAACTCGCATAACCAGCCCTGACACAAAGACAAACACAGACACGTGGTGACCACAATAGCCATCAATGCTCATGACATCACAAACTCCTACAGATATGCATCCACCTTTAACCTGAATGACCTAGTGATGTAACTGTTTGTTATCCGTTGATCAACAACTGGTGGAAAATACAGTTATTCATGTTTTCATGGTCATCAGATATGACCATTTGGACGTTCAGATGCTCCCTAGTTAGTCATTTTTGACCAAAAATTACAAAAATAATTAACATCAACAACAAAATAGGCCACAAACTGAATGAAATGGAAGAAACAGGGATACTATTATTGAATTGAATATACCTTTATTAGTCCCACGAGGGGAAATTTCACACAGCAGTGTAATACAAAGAGTAGAAAAAAAGAACAGAGCAGAAGAGGAGATACACAACTACTGTAATTGAATTCTTGCACAACATGGAACACGTAGAGATGATTGAAGTCCCAGAGATGATAATGATGGGCCGTTAGTACATTCTTGGGAGAGAAACGGAAGTGAAAAAGTCCAGTCACCATTAGCATAGACCTCTCAGCTGCTAACCGCTAATAGTTGAAACGTAACTGTTTTAAAACAGCAAACACAGATCACATCCACAAATCACTGACACATGCATCTCCAGTCCCCCTCCCACTTCTTATGTCAGCTCTCCCCAGTGGAACAAAAAAACCAAAAATGTCCCATGGAGTCTATGAGCCAGTAGTCGTACAGCTAGTACAGCTTAGCACACCTGCTGCAGCTTCCATCACAATAGTTTAGACGGTTGGTAGAGCGGTTGAGTAGCTCAACTGTTACACACGCGAACCAATGGAGACCCCGGTTGTACCGTCACATTAATCCACCTCCCGGTACACACAGGTCACCAGCACTGCACCCGCTGCCTGATGCCGTAGACACACGGGTCCCTCTGGTGTACACCGCTGTTGATCATCTCAGCTGTAGACACACACTGGCTCACCATCACACAATGGATTGAGGTCCGGGTTTCATGAACATAGCAAAAAAAAAACAGCCACTATCTCACAAAAACTTAAAAAATGACACATGTCCATGTTGTACAGGAGTCCAATTAACACGACCACAAGAGTCGGGCAGAAAAACTTAAAAGTAGGAAAAAAGTTACAGAGCTGCTGCTATAGGCAGCCACAAGGACGGCGCCATCTTGGATATAATAAATGGCAGTGGCGGGCTGTGCATTTCCGACCTGGGCCAGCAGTGATGTTCTACCCGAGTTGGTCCACCTCTTAAAACCATCATTCTGATCCATGAATCTACACATGATGTATTTAGACCAAAACACATACAACTGTATCGCCTGAACATAAAGGCACCGACAACACAGTTATATTAGTTTACTGAGTACACTAATAACAGAGAGGCGGGGGGGTGATGGCGTCGATCAGACACGGCAGCCGACCCAGGCCATCTGACCCGGTTCCGGCCGGCATCAGGGTCTGCATGCTCGATGCACTGGTCACATGCGTGTGCCAATCACGGGCGTGCACCAATTATAGTGCCCCGATGGCGTGCACTTGTCAGGGTGCCCTGATCAGTGCACCGGTTGAGGCGGCGCACGAATCACAGAGCCAGGCATGGATGGGCGTAGACCCATGGGTCCGTGTGCCAGACGTGGACCCGCGTCTGGCTGTGATCGGTGCGATCAGTACGGTGTGACCGAACAGCCGTGCTTGTCGGAAATATTTCATTAATATATTTTTAACCGTAATATTAACTTACTTTTGGGATCCTGCCAGCCAGGTGTACGTTCATAGTTATCAACTATGTGGCAGGGGTCGGCCAGTCTCTCTTTACAGTGCTTTTCTTGAGAATGGCGTTGTAATTAAATCCGTAATCAAGTCAATATCTTCATCTCCTTCAGCCATTGTGGGATGAAAAAACTAGAACAACCTTTTCTTTAAAAACTAAATAAAATTGTCACGCTACACAGATGATAATTTTTTTCTTTTCTTACAAATGATCAATTTCCTTGTTTCCTGCTTATCAAACTGACGTGTCTGCTGGGTTTACATAGCTCCGCCCCATCTATCGCGTATCCAATCAAAAGACATGCATGCACTGACGCTATAATAGGCCCTCGAGATGGCGCCAGTGAGGCCAAACATGACACTGAAGACCTAATGTCACAGACCGCCACAAGGGCTCATTTACGCTAAGCGGCAATGCAGTCTGCAGGCTCGCTCCTGAAGGCTTAGAGGCAGTTTGTCGACCCTGGCAACACATGATAATGAATAATGATTGGATAAAAACTCTGACCTAAACCCTGCCCTCCATATCTCCTCCTGGGGCTGGAAGCAGAGTATCCAACTTAGAAAAGCTATGAAATGAAGAGTAGAGATCATGGAGAATAATTTTAAACATATTTGTGGAAAAAATATATATTAAAAAAATATTCCTTATTATGTTAAGCCAGCAGAGAAGGCCTTGAGGGTCCACCACTGATAAATGGTCATAAATCAGTAAAGAAAAGTTACATTTATAGGAAGCAGTCATAGGGATAGCCACAAATGTATCACCGGGTCTTTAGAGACTGATTCATCAAAAACAGTTCTTTTGTGGATTATTAATACAGTATATGTTCCAATATATTTAGAATTCTACACTGTAGCTCAGTGTTTTCTGTCTTTAAAATTATTTTTTTAATTAGCGCAATAAACACAAAAATGTGTAATTGCTGAAAAAAAATATTCAATCCATGACTTTCATAAATACCATTACATTAATGGTGAACCTAAACGTTAAATGCAACCAATAGAAACAAAATTGGAATGAATGAAAATTATGTAAAAGACTAAGATAAAAATGTGTGGGGTGGAAAAAAACAATGTAAAAGACAGATTCATATCATAATTTTGGTTCCTTGGATCATAAGTCAAGGTTGGACTTCCTGAATGGCACAGGTTCTTTGATTAGACTGAAGGATAACAGTGAAATGAATGCTCTGTCTTGTAAATTTCAGTGCACTTTTCCCTAAAGACATAAATAAAGACGTGATGTGTTATTTTCACTGAGACAGAGCAGAGTCGTGGTCTGACGGGACTTGGGAGAGTCTGTGTGAGAAGATTGGATTATGTCTGCTCGGCTGACCCAAGATCTGACACCAGCTGGTGTTTGTGCACAGCCTTCAGCCTGGAACCCAATGGCAGTAATGGGATCACATCGCCATCTTCTCCTGGGTCTCACGTCCCTCTGGTCCTCATTCTATTCCAGACCATTTACTCCCTTTAAACAAAAGCTATTACCACACAGATACCTTATGACTGAATGAAGAATGGTTAATTTCTTTGCTGGTTGTAGTTTTTGTTCTTTACCGAATTAATTAGTTACTATAGAACATGTCTCCACTCTCCTGGTTCCAAAACTTGTGTTACTTTAAGTAATTTTCGAAGATGAACAAGTTTGTCCATCGTTAAAGCTTTTTTGGAGCATCAGTTAAAGAGCTGCAGCCGCAACTGTATCCAAGAATGTAAGTCATACCTTAAAACTTTATTGGGTAAGTGACACCTTTCAACTTTGAATTTTCACCGTTTCACAGTTTCCTGGAAGTTTAGGTGATAAGAGGTTTCTACCCGATAGTGACAATATGATTTATACAAGGTAAGATTAGGGAAATTGAATTGATCAATGATTTAATGGTGCGGATGTGATTGACAGATGGATTAATCTGACTCTTGTCTGTGATGTGAACATGTGTACTGAAGATACACACTCATAGTGCGTAAAGCATGGACATGATCAGGACCAAGAAGAGACTGTGTGTGTTGGATTGGACTCACCTGGCTCTTATTGGCTGCCACCTTGGCGAACAGCGCCTGCGACACCTTGGCCCTCTTCATCTCCTGCTGGATCTCCTCATAGATCCCCTTAGTGATGTCAACCAGGAAGTCTACCTTGAGTGGCACCTCTGCCCCCAGAACACTGCTCTTATTCTAACAGGAACAGCACAATGGGTATAGAACACACACCTCAGAAAATCTGGAGCGGAAGATGGATTTGACTCAAACAGGGAAGATCTGGGATCAGTTTATATGTAGGCGCATACCACTGGATTAGTTCACAGTAGTGGGTCATCATCTACTACGACACACTAATAGCACTATTAGTTGTAGTAAAGTAGTACAAGCACTGCTGTTTTGGTCGTTTAATCCCTACATCACTGGTCTCTGTACTAGGGCTGGGTGATTTTGTCCCCGCAAAAAATCTCAGATTTTGTAAAAAAAAAAAAAAATAATAATAATAATGATTCGATTACATTTTTTTTCCTGACTTACAAAAAAAAACTGGACAAAAATTGTTTATATGTAAACAAATAAGTATAATTTTATTGTATTTTGGTTAAAGTGCTAAAACAAAAAATGCCAACTTCAAACAGAACAAAGTGACAAGTGCAATTTGTA
>JAPTHA010168897.1:3708-13908 GCA_029814585.1 Gymnapogon annona | reverse complement strand
ATCCACTATCACTGACTCAACTCCATGGGTTTTACTGGTGAGTCAATGTTGTAGAAGATGTCAGTGTTTCCATGGTAACTACAGAGTCTCTGAACGTCCAGATGGGTCATATCTAATGACCATGAAAAGATGAATAGCTGTATTTTACACCAATTATGGACATGTATAAATAGGATTAATGGATCAGTCAAAGATCGAATCAATAAATAACAGGTATTAAAGACTTTAGATCAGTGGATGGTTTTTGTACCAGTGGACGTTTGGGTCTTTATGGGTTAAAGACACACATTAGACTGCGCATCAGAAACACTGAGTCACTTTGACACATGATATGGTCACGTGTTGCTTTTAGCTACAACCCTCTGCAGTAAAGAAAGTATGATTCCCCACAGTGTTCATCCCTCATCACTGACGAGGACTCGGCGGTCAACCTGTTGATTTCCAGTCAGTGGTTTTTACAGAGCTCTGCCAGAGCTGAGGCACACACTTGGAGGTTTTCCCGGCGTGGTTCGACCATTTTAAGCCAGGACACTGACTCACAAATACCAGCCACTCATCCGTACAAAGAAGATGGAAACGCGAGCACTCGTTTTTAGCAACATGCACAGTTCTGCGCCTTGCCTTTGGTTTTGATAGCGGTCTCTATTCTGGCAGCGTCCTTGTTGGGGTCAAAGTCCACAGCAGGTACCACCGTGGGGTAGGTGGGTTCATTACCCTGAAATGAGAAACGCCACAGAATTTTGATGAAAAACTATGCGATTTACAGGGTATCTGCAGGTTTAAGGAAATCAAATGTAAGACTTTTTAAGACATTTTTTTTAGGCCACTTTAATCAAATCTAAGGCCTTTCATCTGCGAAATAGCAAAAAAATTTGGACCGCATTCAAAATAGTTTTGTCCATATATTCAACATATTCAAGATCACAACTCTTCAGGCAGAACATCGACGACTTGTGCTCCGTTGTGTTTCAATGTAGAGCAGTAATTACACATTTGCCAGATTCTTCATAAAGATTTCACTGTGAAACGTAGGAAAACATTGCAATTTTGTTTATTGTGTTTGTGGTATTTTTAAGACCTTTAAAAGGCAGATTTAAGGATTAAGAGTCATTTTTAAGGTTAATTCATTCATTTTGGATAAAGAAATGTAAGACTTTTTAAGGACTCGTGGACACCAAGCAAATATATGGGGCATTGTCACGTGGCCAATTTTGGATGTCATCTGCCCTAGAGCTGTAAAAAATAAGTTTTATCTGCAAATCTATATGTCCATGATAAATGTAATAGTGACATGTCCTAAAAAGTACGTCACTATCAATGTACTTATTTTTCACCGTTTTAGGGCGGTCACTCCAGATGACATCCAAAAGTGGCCATATGACAATGACCCATATTCAGTCAACAATGTTATACGTACAGTATATACAATAATGAATAGTGACATCATGAGAAGTTAAATAAATATATTTTTACCCCAACGTTAAGACACAGTTGACCCAGGAAGTCTGATACCATAGCCATTTCGACTGTCCTGGAAAAGACCCAAATGTCAGCATGAAAACCTCTTTAAAAAAAAAAAAAATCACATGTCATTGTAATCCTATTACAGACTTGTCCAAGTTCAACACCGGGTCATATTTATCTACGTGAAAATAAAAATCACCTGAGGCAAAAACCTAATAAACACAGGAAGAAGAAAAAAAAAGCTTGGTTTTGTTGTTTTCACTACAAATGAGAGAATGTTGAGATTGTGTTACAGTCTGTGAGTGGATCACATGCTCACTCTAAACCCAAACTGTAAAGCAGAGACACACCCTGGAAAGGATTCACTCAACTGCAGTTCAACTAAGACACGTGTAAAGAATGTCAAAGTGTTTGTTAAAGTACATTAAACTATAAACAGAATGAGTGAAATTACAGAACACAGCTGGAAAAATTCAACCCAACATTTTTGCACCAATGAATGGAAGTCATGTGGCATCAGTGCATCTAGTCTGACTCATCACAGCAAGTTGGGAAAATTCCTCCAACTGTTGTGCCTAAACGACATTACACAGTCATCTATTCCGACGTAAAAATGTATTATTACGCACTTTCAACTCACCCAACTTGTGAACGATGATGAGATGATGGAGACTGCTTTAGTGTTGTTGTGTGGAATGGGTGTGGAACGTTGACACTCGAGTGTTTCTGACAGAGAAAAGGCTTCCCCTTTTAACTCCCTCCCCTTTCCATGCAGTCACGACTCCACCCTTTTCCACACGCAGCCACTGGAAGTTGAAGAAACAGCCCAGAGCCCACAGCCCCAGCCTCACAGACAGTGGAACGGCTGCAATGAGTGACACTTCCACACCATACATGTACTCCCATCAACACTGTGAGTGTAAGTTTATTACAAAACAGTACAAGACAAACTGTACAAATATGAAACAAAAAACAAAAAAAATAGATTCTGTACTGGAAAGTCCTCAGGCATGTACATTTAAATTAAAAGTTGGTTATAATACATTTACAATATGAAATGTGGTTTCCCTTCATGTCTGTACTAATACAGGTCCAGATCCTGTTCTGACTTGTATCTAAACTGTGATAAGAATGACAATCACATCATTAGATTTTAAAAAGACTTCTGAACAAGCTTTTCGATATATTTTTTGCGCTTAGCTGCACGCTTCCTCTTGTTTTTCTTTTTGGTGGAGACAGCGCCTCCTGGATTCACGCCCCCGGCTCCATTCTTGTTGAACTGTGAACCTCCATCTTTCTTTGGCTGCCAAGACAGAAGAAGTCAAACTGCATCATTGCATTGTCAAAATGTTTTATACGTTTCAAAGAGGTAACATTTGTGGCAAATACCCTGATGTTACATAAAAAGTTGGATGATATGTTTAAAGATGTCTAGTGAGTGGGTGGAATTTTAGACGGGAATCCAATGAATGTCGACACCCAAAACCCTTCATAGCTGTCATTGTTGTGACTGCAGACATCTCCTTTGTTTCTGCTGTTTTGTGTTTTTACAGGCACCAGAACTATGTGGAGGTGCACTAGTTGAGCTTGCCTGATGAGAAAATAACCGGGGGCTTAAGTGTGGACCAAACTTCATCTTGGCTTTTAGAGACATCTGTTTGCATACGTGGCTTCATGACTTAAACAATACAAACTAAAGGGTTATCTCTAACAGTTCAGTCTTTCATCTCACTGCCATTATACATCTGGATATGAGTTTAATTGATATTGTCAACACGGCGGCTGTGATACCACTGGGTACCTGCAGAGTTAAGGAAATGAAATTTAAGACTTTTTAAGACGTTTTTCAAGGCCACTTTAATCAAATTTACTGTAAGTCCTTTCATCTGTGAGATAGCAAAAATTTTGACCACATTGCAAATTGTTTTGTCCATATATTTAATGGAACTGAAAGTGCTGGAAAATAACACAAAACTCTGTAGTCAGAACACAGGTAACTTGTTCTGCAGCTCCATTGTGTTAAAATACAGGGCAGTAATTACACATTTGCCAGATTTTTTTTACAAAGATGTCAGTGTACAACGTAAGAAAATACTACAATTTTGTTTACGGTGTTTGTGGCAATTTTAAGACCTTTGAAAGTGCTTTGAGATGACTGTTGTTGTGATTTGGCGCTATATAAACAAACTTTGATTTGATTTGAAAGGCGGACTTAAGGATTAATTGTTATTTTTAAGGATAATTAAGGCCTTAAATTTGGACAAATTTAAGACTGTTTTAGGCAGACACTCGGTACCATGAACAACCAACGCACCTGTAAGAAGGGTTTTACAGGGAAGGTGCACGGGACCTGACCGTGTTTCAGGTGGAAGGGCAGGACCACAGCTGGATCGACAGGTATCCAGGGCACAGAGCAGGACGTCGGGGGCTGTGGGACAGAGCTATGGACCTTCTGGAGGTTGTACGCTTCATGTTTCATTTTCCCATTAGACGCCTTTAATATAGTCACAAATGGCTCTCCGGCCTTGTGTCCAATGAGGTACTGTCCTTCCTCTAACCTGCAAATCAAAGATTACATAGTTAGACGCGCCTTAGTGTCAGAACATGCTGTGGCACCTTCTGGTGATGTTTCATTTCCTGTGACTGGATTGTTGAGGAATAACCCTTTAAGGAAACAGAGTGACAAATCCATTGTGTGTTGTGGTGTAATGTATTGTGCAACATGCAAACAAAAAGGCTGACAACACCATCAGTTCAACCCGAGGCCCTCCGACCAGCCTGTTCCAACATTTCAGAAAGGTTAAACAAAGCGTGACGGCAGATGTGCTCAGGCAGCATCAACGGCCGATAATGCAGGAAAAAAAAACACCCCTCCAACTGTCAACTGTACATTTATGACCACGTTCTTTATTCTCACTTATCAAATTTATGCATATCACATTTTCACTAGAGGAATTAAAAATATCTACTGTATTGCAACATTAACAGAATGAACACTGAGCTGCTCGTGTTATTTCGCTGTAGAATGTGTGTGGTCCATAACGTTGATATAAATAGTGAAAAGTATGGGCGGGGAGTTAATGATAGACGTCTTCAGCAACTTACCCCATTAGCTTTTTCAGGAGGTGGTGCAGTATGTTCAGTGACTTTGATGGCCTGTGGACGGAAAACAGATTTCACCAAGTTACAATGACTCTGCTTTGGTAGGGACTTTGATTTCAACACATTCAGATGACAAACCAGGAGTGGCGTCAGGCGCTATTGATGAAAACGAGTGCCTTTGAGGTTTCTCTGTTTTTTTGTTGTTTTTTTAGTAATCCGAGTCTCATGATGTAATCTACTGACTCAGTAGCATAATCACAGAGAGTGATTAGGTTAATACTACTCATCTGAACACATCTGTTCGAACAGCACTCACTTGAACCCACACGAGATGTTCTGTTGCCAGTCGTCAGGCAGCTTTCTCAGCAGAGCCACTTTTGATGTGAAGGCATTGATGTGAGCTACAGAGACAGACAGGGAGGGTGAGGGATACGCCGAGAAAAGAACAAGAGCTAATGAGCGTGCACATCAAGAGCTTCACTTCACCATCAGTGCCATTGGTAGTGCTTACAAAGTAATTAGTCTGTGATGATTTGCCAGCGTTGTTACAAGCTTGAGTGGGTGGTAAGAAATGCTTGTTGGTCCTGTCTCCTTTCCTGCCTCCCACTCCAGCTTGTTAATGCCTGCTTATTTCAACAGTATGTCTCTTCAATAATGAACTGTTTTAGAGCCTCCAGCCACAAACATAAATACACAATTGGGTAATGCCGCCTGATCAACCGCATGAGCCGCAAGCCACAAGCAAAGAAGGAAGTTTATCCGCCGTGGCTATAATCAAACTCTAAATATTCAACGTCACATTTTTATAATCACACCTTATTGGGTATTTTAGAAACTACTATTTCAATTCACAAAACATTATAAAGGTTAAGACAGTTTTTTTTCATAGACAAGTGTCTTTTTTTACATCAACAATAAAACAGTGATGTGTACAAACTTCTGTGACTTTATGGCAATGTCAACTCAGTGCAAACAGCATATCATGGTGCTGTCTTTAATGTCTCTACATTATATTCCCAGCTCCCCAGCCTGCTCAAATGCATACAAGGCAACACAACAAAGAAGTGGATACACAAAAGGAGTTTTTCTTTATCTAAGGGAAACTGTCTGTAATCAGCGTTTGTTGGCAACAAGTATTTAGGGAATATGACTGAAGCACAAAACAATATTTAGCTGAACTCTGCACACTGTATTTCTCATTCCCCCACAACTATCTGCAGTGGCTGTAGTTATGGCAACAAAGTAAACTTAATCACTACACAGTCACACAAGCAGGATGGTGAGTCATCTACAGACTATTTCATTGGTTTGTGGGAGGATCAGTCTTGTTAGCGAAACTAAGCCCAGCGAGGGAAGCAGAAGAGAGAAGGCTCTTATTTAAAAAGGCACATAAATGCTACTTTGACTACCTTTTTGGCATTTTGAGAAATTACACTTTCTAGGGAAACTGCTCTGTATCTCAGTGAACCAGAGTGAGCAAACATTCCCTAACTTTACTTTGACTGAGATTAGAAAGAGACGGATGAGATGACAAAGAAAAGAAAAGCAAAGAAAGTTATACCTATGTAGGAGAAGGTGCTGGAGTGGAGCACGGTCTCAGCCCACAGCTGACATGCCTCACTGCTGCTTAGACATTCCACACCATAACACAACTGGTATTCCAGCTTCGGTAAGACGTGCACTGGCACATGCTGCAGCGTCACAAAAGACAGGGAAAAAAAAATCAACATAGCTGCAACTGCTTTAACATTTTTAAATAAAACACATCTCTGAAGAATAGGTACTGATATGATATGACGTGTGTGAATACCTGGTTTTGTTTGCTGCCAACCTTTCTGGTGTGGGTCAGGGAGATAGAGCTGCGCACCATTAGCAGCAAATCTTGCAAACTGTAGAGCTTATAAAGTACATTGCCTTCTTTTGGAGCCTCATAATCGTGTTCATCTTCTGCACTCGCCTGCAGGTCCACGGACAGTATTTCTGCAGGTTTCAGAATGGGAGAAAAGGAGATAGAAACTAAGTACAAAGGCAACACACACATTTAGAGATCGATAGATAAAACGACACTAACTTTTATGCTCCTTAGAGCTGGTGTCGATCACTGGTGCAGATTTATTATTAGAACCACTGATTTGTCCATCCTGGCTGTGACTTCTCTCCAAATATGATGACACACAGGGCTTAACCAACGATGTTGCATGGGAGTGAACGGAGGGTCCAGAACAACTGCTCGGTGAGATGGACTCCTGGCTTTTGCTGGAGGTTTTGGCTTCTTTGTTTGCCGAGTTAAACATAGCTGTCTGCATGCGAAGGATCTCACCCAGTTGATCGCCAGATGCTTTGGCCCTTTTGGGTCGAAGTCGGCTTTTTGCGACTTTAGAAGGTGATAGTACACTCAGGTCTACAGAGGTCTCTGTGGGCTCAGGCTTTGAATGTTTTCCACCTGGAGTTTGGTGTGGAGATTGGCTGTCATCAATGACGAGCTTGTCATCATCGGATTCTCCAGTGCCGTACGGGTCTTTGACATTTTCGGGGTCAGTGTCCTCCATTGACTCTTCACTCTTAGACACAGAGGACTCATGTGTCTGTGTTGTGTCTTGTGTCATAGGATCATCGCAGGTCAACGATGTGGCCTTTTCTGCTACTAAACTACTATTTGTGGTTGTAGAACATTTAGCAAACAAAGCTTTAGTTTTACATAGTTTTGGTGAAACCAGCTCATCCTTTGAGCTTTTCTTGGATACTGAGTCTCCAAACGTCTCCAGGTCAGTGAGATCGACCTCCAAGTCAAGACAGTCATTTTCAGTAGATGGGAGATTTCTTTCAAAGTTCTCCTGATTAAGGAAAGACAAAATATATTATAACTTTGATTGTTCTTTAATTAACACAATGAACTTGCCCTTTTCACCTATATGGTGAATTCTACTTGTGTGTCAACATACCGGCTGCTGCTGCTGCTCACTGGCAGGATGTTCTGTCCTCACGTGGAAGACATTTCTACTTCCATTCTTTATGATGGACAGCTTCAGACTCTCCTCGTGGTAGAAATGACTCCTCTCTCTCACCGTCACTTCAGTCTTCAGCAGGGGCGAGTCTATGTACAGTGCCTTCTGCTGACCCTTGCCTGTGCACAAAATTGTAAAGTGCTCAAGAGTAAACAGCTCCATCATGAGGTCATTCTGTGCAATTACACACTAAATGATCAAAGTGAGACATATTCACTGACACCACTGTCAATGCAAAATGCAAAAAGACCACCTTTCAGAGCTTACTTTGCGCTGTGAAAAGTAAATTATTTGGTGTATATAAATATATATATGTATTTAGTACAATATCAGAGAACTAATCTAGTCCTGATCAAATAAAATACCACATACTTATTAACAAGTATTTTTTCAATTAATTATTTGTTACACAAAAGCTTCAGTCACAATCATATAATGTGAGTCCAGGGACTGTAATGATAAAAGCCTTACCTCTTCCAGGGTGTGACTTGACCACAACAGGAAGTTCCCATTGGTCTCCAAATTCAGGACCATGGTTATTTAACAGCCTGACCAAGGCGTCTCGAGTCAGACACACGTGAGGTTCATAATGTATACATAACCTCTCTGCATTACTGTCATTGCTGATTGTCTGTAGAAAAAAATAAATGTCAGACTACCAGAGCATCAGGGGAAAATGAACAACCACACAAATGTGTACAGTGTAATAATGCAGCCCGGATAGACAGTACTGTACTATGTGTGGCTTGACTCCCTCAGACACACAATTAGTGCAACTTTTGCTGAGCAAGACTTGAACACCCTCTGGTGTCTTTGGTGAAAACTGCAAGAGCTGAATTGGAGTTACAATAGACCTGCGGTCACGAATCCCATTCTAGCAGTTAAAAACCTTTGTGACTTGTTTTATTGGAGTAATTAAAAAAAGTAAGACAATCGCTCACAGCGTGCATGTCCTTAGCCTTCTTAGCTGGAGGTGTCGCTGATGAAACACTCTGATAATCCGATGCAAGCTGTGCATCAGCAGGCACAATCTTATGGTCTGTTATATCCACGGAGCCCTGGAGAAATAGAGGGTACAAATATGCAAAGAGGAAGTGACTCAACAGCACAAGTTTGGTTCTATAATTCAATGCATCAAGGTGAAAGGCTGACTGTGAAATTGGTCAATGGCATCCCTAATTAAACAAGTAAATATTGTGCTTTAATATGGATGGGAATGGTACCAATCTGACTGTTGCATTTCAAATGTACCTTACCATGGTTAGCAGCTGCTTCTCAAAGCTCAGTGTGAGCCCTGGGTTGAATGTTCCTCCTGTTAAGCTGGTCATCTCACTTAACTTGTAGACTTGAGGCAATGTCTTTATGCATTCCAAACTACTCCTGAAGAAATCCTGAAGAACACATTGGGGATTGATTTTTTTTTATTTTTTTAAAAGGCACGACATAGAACCGATGACTGTTGCAACCCTTTTGCTACTGTTACCTCTGAATACTGCAGAGGTCCCTGTGAGATGAAGTTGTAGTCTTCCGCACAAATCCGCGACACGTCTTGCAAATACATCATGAAATCCTTCACTTCTTGATTTACATGCGACTGTAAGAACTGAAAAATCAACGCAGATAGTTTTAGTCAGGGACTGCAACAAATAACGTTATTTGAATATGTTAGAATTGGAGGAAAGAGTGGAGACACCTGTGCACAATCCATAGTTTTCTTACTCGTCAGAAATCCAAGATAGGTTTTGTGCTGTTTTTCAGACAGGCTGGAAAAACATGGGTAGGGCATTCTGGGTTCTGGAAAATCTGTACTTCCTTCACACACGAGTGTCTGTTGTGGTCTTTTGGCATCTGTACAGTCTTCAGTGCCTTTGTCTACACAGGCATCGTCACTATCACAGTTTTCCCAACAGGCCTCTTCTTTGCTGATGCAACTTCTGACTTCAGACGCTGCATTTTTTTCTTTAGAGGGAACGCTGTTGGGGTTTGCAGCCGCAACACCGCTGTCCTGTTGTGTGCTGGCAGAGTCTTCAGGACTTAGGAAAGGAAAATAGAGATGTGAGCCGAAAAGAATGACTCAGGTAACATGTTCATCGCGCACTGGGACAGCATGCAAATTATATTCCTTTATCACCATACCTTTGGAGAAATGCCCACAGCTCTCGAACTGTTGGTGCAATTGAATATTTGTCAAAGACATCTCTGGTAAAGAATGGCGCATCAGGGACTGGAGGGTCCTCCCTTCAAATGAAAGGAAAGAGCATTTACAAAACTTGGGGAACACCAAAACTGCACACATTGTCACTAAAAATGTGTGTCTACATAAAATAAAATAAAAAATGAATAAATGTGTTGATAATATTAAACATTAACCACAACAACCCAACAAATTACACTTGTCTATAAGTAGAATGACCCCAGAATGAATGCAGTGAAAATGTACTAATTTTGATTGGTAATACTGGGTGGCTGTAGTTTCCCAAATAAAGTCTTGAGTCAAAATGTGAATTTCTGAGAATTAATGAGAGAATGGGTTTTACTTGAAAGGAATGTTTATCTCAGAGCTAATAGTTTTGCACATTACTTTCACTTCAAGAGTGCTTTCTAGTGGGAGACTGATAAAGCTGTTGGA
>JAPTHA010168846.1:0-16282 GCA_029814585.1 Gymnapogon annona | reverse complement strand
GTGTGGACCAAATGTTGACTTATTTCCAATTCTTATGGTGTAAAACCAACCATGCGCACATTATTGTTGTTATGTGTGTTTTATCGATTGTTTTAGTTGTGATTGTGTTGTTAAATGATCTCTTTTCCATCCTGTGTATGAATTATATACAAATACATTAGTCTTTGCCCAATATGAGATCATTTGTACCTGTCGTACTTCCTTGCAAGCACTTTTTTTAATACCACAACGTATTTAAACTATGAGTGCACAACAAAAGGCAACATAGTAAAAACTAATTTCCGGAGCTGTCCTTTTCTCCTGCATATTGACCAGTGATTGCACCTGAATAATCCCTGTCATTACTTCGCTTTAATCCTCTCACTCCTTATTGTTTTTGAAAATACAACAAGCCCAGAACTGTGAAGTTCTTACAGAAACAATTCATGAAGTATTCCTAGCATTCCCTCACCCCTAGGACAACCACATAAGTAGTAAATCAAAATAGAATAACCTGAAACTGTCATGACTCAAAGGTAAGCTTATGGACCCAAATGCCGACCGACACGAGCTTTAACTTTATACATAAAGGATTTATTTTGAAATTTTTAACAAAAAACGATGCTAAAAACATGTGAATTATCATTAACAAAGAAAAAACCATGTCAGGAAAATTCATTCATTCATTCATTCATTCATTCTCCAAGCCGCTGAATCCTTTGCAGGGTCACGGGGGTCGCTGGAGCCTATCCCAGCCACATAGGGCTTGATGTGGATGTTGATGTGGATGAATGAATGAATGAATGAATAATCAACAATACCATTTCAATCACACACACTACTCACAATACTCTCACAGGACAAGACTCAAGACAAGGCTGGACAGTTGGACTTGGAGGACGAAACACTCAATGATCTGACAACAGACAAGGGGAAACACGTAGACTTTATACACGGCAGTTGGACCAGGTGGAACACATCTTGGATGAATTAGACACTAGACGCAGCTGGGACGGATTCTGGGTGTGAAGCTACTTGACACAAGAGGAGATAGACACTCCACCAACACACACGACATGACAGAAACAAGAAAAATATCTTTGATAACCCAATGTCCTAATGCCAGGGTGTCCGAGGACAAGAAGACAACAGCACCTGACAAGGAGAAAAAAGAAAACATGAGTGCAACATGTGATAGTGAGTAATGGATTCATTACCCACAGTGCACTGGGAAACATGTGTTTGAATGTACGTGTATGTTGACTAATGTGTATTCATGGAGGGTGTGTAACGAGGAAGGTGTTGAAAAATCAAAATCTCCAAAGACTTCACCAGGAAACAGAGTGACTTCTACTTTGTGTCTTAAGAGGTAAAACTTGACATGAAAATCAAAACCTGTATTTTCCAAGAAAGCAGAATGTTCTGACTCATCTTCTATAATCACGTCCAAATACAAGTAAATAAAATGATCTATTAAGGTCCACTCATTCAAGTTCCATAACAAAACATGTCATCCCATTATTCTGCCTGAGTCGGCAGAATTAATTTTTTTCCTGAAAACATGAAAATGCCTAGATTACAAGATATATTTTCTATAATGTATACATTATGTAGATGTCTTTAAGAATATATTGACATGCAGCTTTCAATAAATGACGGAAGCGGTCAGTGGTTCAGCAGAGACATTTGTGGTTGAACGAGGTTCTGCTGACTGCTGTCTCTCATGAGAAAGACAATACTCGACTAATGTTGTCTTTGTGTCTGTTTATTTACAGTAGGTGGCTGAATTTGCTTCCAACAAGCAATGAAGAACCTTATGGAGGAGCTACTACCGAACTCTGGGCTGACAATGAAAAACACTGAGCAGAAATCCACGCTGAAACTGTGTCACTCCGAGCAGAGCTCCAGGATGATAACGACAAACTCCGAGCAGAAACCCATGGTTAAATTGTATCACTCCAAGCAGAACTCCAGGTTGACAATGAGAAACTCCAAGCAAAACTTCAGGTTGAACAACAGAAAATGACGGAGGGATTGGATAAGAAGCTGTTGGAAATATTAAACAAGGTCAATGATCTAGACCAGGGGTCCTCAGCCACCAGTCCCAGTCAGAAAAGTCCCACCAACTGCGAAGGAGTGGATTTGTAAATAAACCATCCAAAGGTAACACTGCGGTTCTTACCATGGTGGATAGATTTTCCAAGATGATGCATTTCATAGCCTTGCCAAAGTTACCCTCCGGCAAGGAAACCGCTCTGATCATGTGCGATCATGTTTTCCGGATCCATGGTTTCCCCCGGGACACTGTTTCTGACCGAGGCCACCTGTTCATTTCCAGGTTTTGGAATGCCTTTTGTTAATTGATAGAGGCCTTGGTCAGCTTGTCTTCGGGGTACCATCCGGGGAGTAATGGTCAAACTGAGCAACTGAATCAATTGCTGAGCATGTGCCTTTGTTGCCTGGTCACCCAAAATCCAGTATTGTGGAGAAGTCATCTGACATGGATCGAGTATGCTCACAACACGCTGCCCACGACGGCTACTGGAATCTCCCCTTTTCATGTGGTTTATGGATACCAGCCCCCCGTGTTTGAGGGAGATGAACAGGGGGTAGAGGTTCCGGCAACTTGGGCCCAGGTGCATCAATGTCATCAGACATGGGAGGCTGCCAGAATGATGCTGATTCGGAATCAGGAGGCCATGAAAAGAGCAGCGGATAGGAGGAGACGGGCACCCGAGTACCAGAAGGGTCAGAAGGTATGGTTGTCCACCAAGGGCTTAACCATTCCGGACACCACCAGAAAATTGGCTCCTCGTTTTGTAGGGCCCTTTCCCACATCCAAGGTCGTCAATTCTGTTGCCATCAGACTAAAATTACCTCGATCCCTCAGAGTTCATCCCACGTTTCACGTATCTCAAGTCAAACCTGCTCAAGAGAGTCCCTTGGTGCCTGTGGTCCCGTCCAATCCTCCTCCGCGGGTTATAGACGGGGTCCGGTCTACACAGTTAGAAAATTGCTAGCAGTTAGGAATAGGGAGCAAGGGATGCAATATCTGGTAGATTGGGAGGGTTATGGTCCTGAGGAATGACAATGGGTTAAAGCTTTGTTCATTCTCGACAAGACTTTGATGGATGATTTTCACATGAATCAGTCTGGTCTGTCCAGAGCCAGGCCGTGGGGGGAGGGGTGTACTGTTATGATTAAGGTCTCTCAAGTCAGGTTTATGTAGTTCGTGTTTTGTAGTTTGTCACTTCCTGGCTGGGTCCTGTGTCTGTCTCCTAGTGTGTCATCTAGTTTCACTCCCAGTGCCCATCCCCACCTGTTGTCTCGTAAATAATTAATCCCCAATGTGTGTCACCTGGGTGAATCCTTCCCTTTATTTGTCAGTTAGAGTCATTAGTCTTTTCCCCAGTCCTTCGTCAGATTGTGAGCTTCATACGTCGTTTCTACACCTCCTATTGTCGTGTTTGAATTCCCATGTGTGAGTATTGATTCAGGTCTAGTTTAGTGTTGGTATTTGTTAGAATTCAATTTGTGATCTAGGAATTTTTCTAGATTGCATTTCCTCTCTTACAGCAATTTTGTGTTGATTAGACTCCTTGTTTTTGTGTTTATTTACTATCTAAATTGTATTTTCCTCGAAAAGATTGATTTTGATTTCTTATTGGAATTATTATTTTCCCATCGTGGGTTTTTTTGGTTATGTTTAGATATTGATAATCCTGTGTTTTTTCTCTGGTGCTTTTTGTTATTTAAAAACCATCATAGAAGAATTAATTCAAGTTAATGGTGTATGTTCCCTGAGAATTTAAGAATAAAAACCTTTATTTTTGACTTAAGTGGTCTGCTTCTGGATTCTTGTCTCCGTACAATCCTGTCATATCTCCCAGCTTCAGCCGCCCGATATGAGGCGGCACTTGTACAATTTTCACGTCGGTTGTTGGTATTTACCACGTATTGCCATAGCATGTGAAATCAGCATTTGCATTAATATTCGAAAAGAGCACGATAGATGAGGAATCTGATTCTGTATAAAAATTGGCTGAGCTTCTGTTTGTTTGAGAAACAATGCAAAATTAAGTGTGAATGATTGACAGATGAAGAGAAGTAAATTTACCTCAACATGGATTAATCTAGTTAGTTTGGTTATAGTGGTAGTGGATGTGATATGAAATTGTAAACATTTTATCTTTTTAATTAACCAACAGCAGCTGCAGTGAGCAAATAAAATCTCTATCTCTTTGCTCTGATACTATAGCTTTACCTGTGTTTTCTATGTGATTTGGTTACCATTTTTATCCCTGAGTCTTCAAAGTTTTGCATTGTGTTAATTTCATGATGGGTTTTTGCAGGCTCCTTACCTGCTTACTGCTGGTTTTTGTTACTTTATGACAAAGTATGTCCAAGTGATTGTTACTCAGCAAATAATAACTACATAAACATAACATAACACTAATAATCACTTATTGTATTGTATTATAGCTTATCTTATCATTGTTGGGGCACTGGAGACTTCCTCATTCTGGTCTTCCATTCAAGAAAGTATATGTTTCATCAATTGTGAATTTCAGATATCCAGATCATGTGATGGAGTGGATCAGTTAATGGGTTCAAAGCCAGTGGATCAATGGTTGTGATGAGTACCTTACTTGCATTTGTGAATTCATTACATGTAAAAAATCATTTGTTGTCAGGCTATTGCTCTGACTTTGTATGAGTGGATGTATATATAATAGCAGAAAAGGTGAGGTTTGGAAATAAATGTTGATAATTTAATCTTGTTTCTTCCTAGATTATGAATTGGAGATACAAACAGTGTGTTGAAACTGTATCTTCAAGAGACCACTTACTGAAGCATTACAAATTAAACCATGGTCACTTTGGTCAGAGACACCCATTTCCATGCATTTACTATGATTGCCCATGTTCTTTTAAGACTTGGAATACTCTTAAAAGTCATTTGAGTAGATGTAGTGTGGATGTTTTACGTGAAGCGAGTACAGACCTTCTAACGTTTACATACTTTCTGTGTCCAGGAAGTGTCCTGTCATCTTGTAGAGAGTACTTTTTCTCATATCAACAACCACTTGAAAACCTATGAAACTATCACGTGTATGTTTCAAAATTGTTTTTAAACTAATATATCTGGTACTTTCAAATCTCATAAGAACAGGAAACATGGCTCTTGCACAGTAAAAGATTTAAAAGCTGGAGAGTAGTGAAAGGTAGTGATATAAATGAGGATCACTCATCCCAAGAACTTGCTACTGATGATGTAGAAACAGGTTCTGGTAGAGATTTAAATGAATCAGATGTAAAAAAAAAAAAAAAATGAGAACCTGCAAGACACAATAATTCAAAAATTACCATCTGTTCTTTTGAAATTGTAGATTTACTCACATGTGCCAAGCTCAGCAATTGACGAGTTCCAAGAAGAATTGCACTTCATTTTCCCTTTTGCTTCAGTGTCTAAATCATACAGTACAGCTGTTGATATTTTCAAAAAGCAGGACCTTCATATTGATCAGTCAATAATTGAAGAGCTGAGTATTGCTCTTTATACTCACAATCCTTTGGTAAAGGCAATAGCAACAGATGGCCCACTAGCTTCAGCTTTCAAATGTGAACAATACTACAAGGCACATTTTAAGGTTGTGGAACCTGCAACGTCCAACAAAAGCTTTCAATATATTCCCCTACTCAGGTCTCTACAACAACTTCTCAATAAAAATGATGTGGTTGATAAGGTTATTGATAGTCAACCTGTCTGTTCTATAAATCAGCAGCAGTGTGTCTATTCAAGATGGTGAACATTACAAGAACAATTCATTTCTTTCAGGTGAAGATTTGAGAATCGCCATTTGTTTGTATATAGACGATTGGGCACCTCATGGAAGAAACACAAACTCTGTGCAGTTTACTGGATTTTAGCTAATTTACCTCCTGGTAGTAGTTCAGCCTTGTTCTCAATTTACTTAGCATTACTGTGCAAAAGTGATCGTGTTAAAGTGTTTGGCTATGCAAAGATATTGGAGTCCCTTTTGCATGATATGGGAATCTTGGAGCAGCAAGGGTGGTTTATTCCTTAGTTGGGATCATTTATAAAGGGCGCAGTACAGTGTGTTATTGCTGATAATCTTGGGGCTCACAGTCTAGCTGGGTTTGTCGAGAGTTTCTCAGGGAAGTATTTCTGTCGATTTTGTACAGCTCAGCTTAGTGACCTCTAGTCACAAGAAGTGAAATCAGGAGCATTCTAGCACAGAAGCAAAGAAGGTCATCAGCTTCATGTCAGAACAGCTCAGGAAGAACAAGTGAATTGCTTTGGTGTTAAAAGATCCTGGATTTTGACTGACAGTCTGGGGGCTACCCCCCAGACATTGTGCATGATGTCTTTGAGGGTATAGTTCCGGGTGAACTGGCGTGATGCATTGCTGTGATGCTGTCTAATAAGTACTTCAGTCTTGAACACATTAATATCATTCACTTGTTTCCATATAAGTGGAGGTATATGACTAACCGCTCCCATTTGTGACCACAAACTTTCCAATGGAAACAAACACTGGTGACAATGCCCACGAGAATTGGTGTCTTCTGAGATTACTTCCTTTGATGGTCGGAAAACTTGTTCCTATTGATGAACCTGTGTGGCAGGTGATTTTGGATTTGAAGGATATTGTGGAATTAATAGTCGCCCCTGTCCATACTTCAGAGTCAATAGGATATTTGGAGTGCAAAATCTCAGAGGACAGGAAACTCAGGAAGTTTTTCTTGGTCAAAAGTTGTTGCCAAAACATCATTTTCTGGAACACTATCCAGAGATGACCAAATGTTTGGTCCCCTTATAGCATTGTGCTATTTGAAGCCAAACATAGTTTCTTTAAGCAAATTGCGAGGCATATAAAGAACTTCAGAAATCTAACTTTGTCACTGGCAAAAAACCTTAAGTTGATGGTGGGATATAATATGCTCATGCCTGATGCTGAAAAATCATCCTTGCAGGTAGCCCAAGTCTCAAAGGTCCTCGTTGATGTCCTGAATGAGGATCTTTTGAATATCCTCACTCACAAATACCCTGAGATCGCCACTGTAAACCTTGCCCACAGTGTAACCATTAATGGCATTCACTACAAAAAGGGCACGATAGTTGTGCATGGGTCATGTGGAGGTCTGGTAGAATTCTTAGAAATAATTCAGCTGTGTATTCTGCACGATGTTTTGAATTTCATCGTTAAAAAACTGTGCTCATGGTATAGGGAGCACTACCGAGCCTACGAATTGCATCCAACAGGAGAGCTGTCGTTTCTTCATGTGAAGGAACTCAATGACCAGCACCCTTTGGCTTGGAGCCATACGAATGGTGGCATTGAAAAGATTTGTACATATGACAGGTAATGCAAAACACAGATAACTTATGCCAGTCTGAATTGCTGTCTTAAATGTTTGAATAATCAACATGAATGACTCTGAAAAAACAGTATTTATTGAAAACTTAATGCTAAACTGAATTGCTGTCTTCAATGTTTGAATAATTATGAGTTTGAAAGATGCCAAATGTGATAATGTTTTGAAAGTCTCCTGTAAATAAGCAACACATTACTTCCTGTTGTCAGTAGATGGCAGCCCGATGAGTTATTAACTTGTCAGTGTGGTGAGAACTGTTGTGAAACACAAGAAGTTTGGATTCTGGATCTGTGAATGCGTGAAGTCTGTGTGTTTGTGACAGCAAACCTTCATTAGCAGCCCTTTACTAGAGCTTGGCATGAAGAATGAATGGTTTTATGCTGTGACCTTTGTGGCAAAGCAGTATCTGTATTTCAGCTGACATCACATACACAGCAAAAAAAGAACTTAGAAGCAGAACTGAACGTTTGAGAAGATACTTCGGAAAAAGTATTAATTAAATGAAAGAACTGAAGGAAGCTGTTGAAAGTTCAGGGTTTTGGAAACAAAGTTGGAATTTCTAGGTGAGTGATTGAACAGGTCATGGAAGAAAATGGGTGCATTTGAAGGATTTGGAACAGTGACATTTGAATGGACAAAATTTCCAGATAAAATGTTGAATATTTTGTACATTATGAAATATATAAATGGGAAAAATGATAGCGTGTATGTAGTAATTGGGATGATTAGTTTGGTGTTTGAATGATTTGAATATCTTGAAAAAATAAGAAAAAAATTAAATAAAGTAAATACATCCATTTTTATGGTTAAAGTTGAAGAGACCCATTTTTGAATTGGCAAAATAAATAATTAAGCAAGTGTCCATAGTGTAATATAACAGGCAAGTTTTCCAGTGTACCACTGCACCCCTACTGGTGACTCAATTCATCTGTTCAGTCCATTTCACCATTACAGTAAATTAAGAATTTTCACTAATATAGGAACATTGTGACGCATTGAATCATTGCAGGAATGTTTTGCATTACCTGATCCCTGTTCTTTTTTCTTTTCAGATTAAATACAAGATGGCTGCAACCCTGGGAGTCATACTTGGAATAGACAACGCATTCAAATTGACTCTTCCAACTCGAATACCTGATTCAGTAGAAGACCTTAAAAGAGAAATTACAAGGCAGTTTGGTTTGTCAGGAAATTTCAGACTGCAATACCGGGACATTGATTTTGACAATGAATTTGTGAACCTGTCATGCACCTCAGACTTCCAAGACAATAGCACAGTTAAAATAGTTTAATTACCAAATGTGTCAGCCATTAGCCCTCATCATGATCCACATACTCAACAAAAAGGACGCGATGATACCGCTTCCTTTTCATCCACGGCAGACGCATATACTTCCCTCCCCTGAATCCACTGCTTCAAAGACATCCCTTCAATCACAACCATATCCCCAAACCTTCCCAATACCAAAGTTCACTTATGAGACAGAAGTTCAGCTGGAGAAGGCATACAGTGCATACTGTAAGAGTGACACTTTGCTGAGTCCAAGTACCAAACTTAAGTCAGATATCCAACAAAGTTTGGCATCAGAAATAATTAAATACAAACTGTATCATTCAAGTGCAGAGTTTGATGATGTGGCTGAGGCTCTGATAACAAAGCATCCTTGTTTAAAGGAGCAAGGATCTGCCTCTGGTTACTATAGTTGGAAATTAAGTTTAAAGTACAAAATGCCAAACTACCGCACCAATCTGAGGAATATTGGATGCCCAGAGTTGAGCATTAATGCAGTTAAAGAAAAATGTGGTACCACAAGCCAAACACCAAACCTGGTGAAAAAGCCACGGTAAGCTGAAGTCAATTACTGTCCAGATCAGGGGTCCCCAAACTTTTTGGAACTGGGGACTACTTCAGGGTCTCTGAGTAATACGAAGGGCTACCGGTTTGATACGCACTGGTGAAGCAACAAAGTATGGACAATTTAAAGATTATTAATCATTAATGACATTCATCTATAATATGGGTCATATGCACATTTTGTATCATGGTTGTAACATTGTATTCCTTTCCTACAATTTTATTTATCTATGGTTGTTTGCTTTAACATTTATAATGATGATTTCTTTCAGCTTTTTCCCTTCTGGGGTCACCACAGCGAATCGAATTCACATATTTGATTTGATAGGACTTCTTACGCCAGATGTCCTTCCATATGCAACCCACTGGACGCTCATGACAGGAATTGAACCTGGGACCCCAAGGCACCAGCCCGGTGCCTTACCAACTGAGCTATCCAGCTGGTGTTTTGACATTTATAATAAAATTGTTTTAACATTTGTTTATTTGCTAAAACATGATAAACTGTTTTAACATTTATAATTAAACACATTAATCAAGAAAATCAAAAGTAGAAAAAAAGTAATACAAGCATGTACCAGTTGTATTTCTGACCAATTTGTGTTACGAAGGTGTAGAGATAGGAGACCCAGGCGCAGGAAATGGATTTTCAAACTAAGATTTTTATTTTAAAGTTCTCACGGAATGTACACTTATACTTTAGAATTTTCCTATAAGAATTCTAATAACCCAAAAGGCCGTCAAAAAACACAGGAATTACTTTTAGATAAGCTAAGAAATCAAAAATCCACAATGGGAAAATAATAATTAAAAAGTCCAATAGAAAATCACTCTGTAGAGGCAAAAAGGAATTTAGATACTTCTGACTATCAAACTCGAAAAACGCTCTTTAAATAGGGGAGTGAACAGGTGAAAGACATGACAGTGATTAACTGATTGGAGACAGAAGGTAAGTGAGCCAGGGGTGAAGCTGACATACATACACACATACACTAGGAGGAGACAGAGACGAGGTGTCAAAATAAAGCACACAAGACATCAATAAATTAACTTGACAGACAGACATATAACAATTTCACCTTTTCTAAATTCTCATGTGTCAAAACATGTTAATTATAAACAGATCAACGTTATAACCATGAACCCAGCATCATTTCTAGTCATCACATTAGTGAAACCCAGATGAACAGGTCCGAGTCAGCTGTCTGAGCGCATGAGCTTCTTTAGCTCTGCCTTCGTCAGTGCAGGGCTATTGGTCCTGGAGGTGAACCACTGAATGAATGATACCTCTGTTGAAGCGCTGCTTCATGGTGGATGTAGTGAATATGGACCGGTGTTTTCGGAGGGTGTATTCAACTCTTTTACCTTTTCTATTCAGAGGTTGATTTCTGCCGGAGAATCACTGGAAAAGTTGCTGCGGTACTTCACTGAATTTCTGCGCCGTGTTCAAGTATTTTCCGGTCCCAGGCTCACCCCACAGTTCACACACACACAGACACACTTGTCTTTCACATTTGTCAAACAGACGTCCATGTGTCATTGTTCATGAAAATGATTAATTTTTTGCCTCCTAATACCGTGGCTAAACTCCACTACCATATCGGGACACGCCCCGCCCCTCCAACAATGACAGACAGCGAACCAGTGCAAAAGTTTTGATTGACAGTTAGTTAATTATGGTGGGGGCAGGCGGGGGCAGGATACTTTTGATTGGTTGAAAATTAAACCTGTTTAAGTGACCAATCAACTTTGTTATTACATTATTGACTCGTGATGAGAGTTCCTGGATCAGACCTCTGAACCACCGGTGTGTGATGAGCAACGCGTTGGAGACCCCTGAACTAGTCCTATTTTTAGAACACCCCGTGGGCAACCTGGCACCCGCGGGTGACGTGTTGGTGACCCCTGGTCCAGATTATCCTGCAGGCGAAACAAAAGAGAGTCTTGAGGATGAACGGCAAGCACTTTTTTTGGAAGTGAATAAGACAAACCAGCAACAGATCAGAACGGCTCATAATGGACTACCTGGTAAGTTGTCACAAAAAGTATAAACCATAGCCCAACAAATATCATTTTACCAGTATTGACTGGTAAAATGGCAGTATCAGTCCTGATTTACTTGGGTTTTTTTAAAATACTTTTTAAAATTATAACTCTAAGGTGTGTGTTATTGAGAGCAGCTGTAAAATATTGTACAGATCTGACAATTCCTCTTCAACTCACGTTCACCCCTCTACACGACCATCTACAGTTCAGCAATGTGTAAGAGTGTGGACAGTGTGTTCACTTCAATATTGGCTAGATTTTTTTTGCATGAGTGTGACTTGTTGGAGAGCTGATTTGACAGATTTTTCCCCACTCTTTCCAACCACGACTTCTAACAGTGGAAGTTTAGATTTTGTGAAACATGAGAAATTGTCCCTGAACATAATCTGTGGGTCCCGTTCTCTTAACCAGATTTTCATTGATGCTCTGTTTCCATTTCATTGTTAGGATGTCGATTCTGATGTTAGGAGAGGAATGGAGGAAATGGTTATGGGAATCTATGTCATCTGACATAAGGGGGCAGAGCCTGCAGATCCACCTGAGGATGTTGGAGTCATAATCGAGGGAGTTCAAATGCTGCAAGATCTGAGAGATGTGGCAAATGTGCAGTCTTGCTCGGCCTGATCTACAGTTTACATCTGAGCTACCCTAAAGATCTGAGACACACATTTGAATTCCTTCAGAAAGTGATAATGGAGTTGGATGGCAACAGACTCTCAACAAAGCTCAAAATAGGTCCTTAAAAACAGATTATATGAGTGATCTTACCTGCAATGTACAAGACTGTGAACCGGGGGTTAAGGTTCAGCGTACATCTACAAGAGTTTAGAGAGTTAACAGAGCAATCTGTTACGGATTTACACAAATCAGGCGATCAAGGAGCAGGTTTGAAATGTTCAAAATAAGGATTTTATTTTAGGTTCACAAGGAACTTAGACCATAAAGTTATCAATCATCAATTCTACTTTATTAACAAAAAGCGCCGCATAAAAAAACACAGGAATAACTGTAATTTTAAAAACTCAAAAAACCCACAATGGGAAAATCATAAATTCAAAACGTTAACAAAAAAACACTCATACAGTGGGAAAAATTCAAAACCAAGAATTACACAACTAGAACTCAAAAATGCACTGAGGCTATATCAATTTGGAAAAATTACAAAACACAGGAACAACAAGAATCTCTATATCACACTAACAAAATACTCACTAGGGGTTTCACAGAACGCTGGACAGAGACGCAACACAGAGATATACAGTCTACGGTCTGGCAACGGGGAATGACAAGGACAGGGGTTTATAGGGGAGAACACAGGTGACGCACATAGACATAATTACAAGATTGGAAACAGGAGGTAATGTCATGTTAAGTCTACGTAAAAGCATACAGTTATAATTACATCTCTGGTCTATTTCCTATTTACTCAACCTAGTTGTGTGGAACCGGTTGACATAACTAAGTTAAGTAAATCTGATGTTTTATTTCTTATAACACTCCAAACTTCACTATGACCAAGAGATACACTGTTGTTCTAACAGTCTGAGTGTTGAGATTAAAAATCCAACCAGTAGGTTAATTGAGTATTATTCATCATGGAGCAGACTTCAGAGGGCCATCGCCTGGATACCGAAAATAAAAAAAACTGCTGAATCAGAAAAAAAAAACAAAAACCTATGAAAACCAAGCCAGGATGCAATCAGGTATCTCCTAAATCATTAAAAGAGAAAATCAAGCAGTATGAAGTGGCAGATGGAATGCAGACCTTGATGGTGGAGGAAATGCATGAGGCAGAAACATCCCTCATTTGCTTTAAACAGAGTTTAAAGCAAATTCATTGGAAAACATTTAAGTTCAAGAAACTCCATCTACAAACTAGATCCTATAATGGATCATAAACACTCCTGAGTACTTTTTTGATCTAGTACTCAGGGGAGCACCTGGAAATGTTGCTTGGTGCTCAACGAGCACACGAGTTGTGACCTGCTCCACCGGATGGATAAAAAAGGGATATACATGGTCAAATAACTGATAGCAACAACATTTATTCATACCTAAAGGTGAATTAACAAATAACAAAGAAACAAAAATGCATAATAATTTTAACTTGCATCTTTTTAAGCAATGAATGTCTTAAACTCTGAAATAAAATGGCTTCTCCTTGAGCTTAGTTTTCTTGAACCTAAAAGCTATTCTAAAAGCTGGACATTCTCCTCATCATCACTACTTTCACTACTTTCAGTGTCCTGAATTTCAACCATGTCCATGACACTCTCGGTAGAGGATGTAGACCTACCCCCCCCCGGTTGAGCTTACGATCAGCTGTTTGCATCCACAAGCCTGCTGGATATGCATCAGTAATGAGAGGGTAGAGTTTGACAGGCAGGATCCGTACTTGTTTTTATTGTATTGAGGTGGTCACTCTCATCACTTGTAGTCATCTGAATTTTAATTGCCGGGAACCACCATAGCTGCCAATAAAATAAACTCTGCAAACAAAAAAGACATGCTGCAAACAAAAAAGACGTGGCGCTGCAAATAAAATAATCGCTGCAAACAAAAAAGACACGGCACTGCAAATAATGATAATAAAAAATGCTGCAAACAAAAAAGAACCGCTGCAAACAAAAAGCCACAACGGAAGTGAATTACTGGGGACTGTTATTGCCGGTGCACCGGTGTTTTTTATGTGAGCAAAGAAGAAGAAGAGGAAGCAGGAGCGAAAGAGAAGAGAAATAAGAAGAAAAATGAGTGACCACTGAACAAGTAACTGAACAAGTTAGTGTTTACTGTCGCTACGTGACTGTACTTGTCAATGTGTTATAGTTAGGTCATGTAGCCCAGGTTTGATATGAAGCTAAACTGGAGGATGCTGTGTAATGTTAGATTCGAGCAAGAGGAGAATTGAGTTTGGTAACTTGATTCGAATATGCAGCAAAACACAGTTACATGTACCTCCGCAGCTCTCGCTCCAGAGCAGAGTCTACTACTGCGCCCTGGCGAGCGGAGACTCCAACAACAAGTAGCTTATTGACACACACCCGGTAACAACTGACGGCTACATAGTTCCAGCTGCTCTTAAAAATGGTCATACAATTGAAGTGCAAAGCCACATAATATACTAGATTTGTTTTGTTGCAAAGCATAATGTATTGTCCTTTTTGTGGACACCAGCTGCCTTCTAAACCAGCCTTTTGCTGTTCATGTGGCAAGGACATCAAATTCCTGTGTGATGCGGATGTTGATAAACCTGGCACAAGTGGAGGTAATGTTTATTTCTTTTTTATTTTTTTTATTTTATTTTAATTAGGCTTAGGTAATGTACACTATACCTTATGACTACGGGTGAGTATAATTTGTCTCTGTTCTTTCTCATTGACGATTGATTGGACTCTTAGAAGTAGAGGCTCCTGGAAAAAGTGCACTGGAGGCATTTCAGACGTTCAGGAGTCTAAAAGAGAAGGAAAGAAGAGCATCTTTCACTAAGAAAAAAGCTCCACCGAAACACAACCTGAAGGTTGTGAAGGTAACTTTTTTGCTGAGATAGACTAATACTTTGCCGACAGTCCATTCTGTCATGTTTGTATAGTGTCACTGAACTAGTTAACAGGCGCCTATTTCGATGTTTCTCTGTAGATTTCAGTAGACCTTATGCATCTGAAAGATGGTGGAGTGAAGAGTGTAAGAGGAACAGTACTTCCCATTTTGGTGCGACCAGAGTCGGATGCTGACGAATTGCAGAGAGCTGCTGAGCAAAAACTGAAGACCTTCCACAGAAATTTACATGGTGGTCCCTATGTACTGCTCTACCCTGACGGTACAAAAATAACTAATATACCAGGAACAGATGTACACTCTAAAAGAGTACAAGGAGGCATTGGGGAAGGCCTACCAACGTATCACACTGTACATTTGTACAGCTGAAGATTTCTTTACCTCTTGTAAGTAATTAAGAATGAATTGCCAACCAAGAAGAACTTTTTAAATTATTTGTTTGTCAAGAAAAGTTGTCTGTTGTTTTGAGTAGTCTAAAATCTTTTATACCCGATCTTGTATTTCACAGCTCAGGAAACCAATGCTGAATCCGACTTGACAGACTCTGAGGTGATCATCATGAGTCAAAATTCTGCAGAATTCAATGCAGCTGATACATTAGTGAGTGCTACATTTGTTGTCTTACATTGTTTATATTGAAAATGTTTCTAGATTTTACATAGAAGCCATGTATTTACAATGAAACGTGCCAAAAGAGCATTTTAAAGTACAGTAAATATTGAAGTGTCCTGGCCTGCACATATTTTACAAACTTAAGAAAACTGTATTTAGTGCAGGTTCCTGCAAAATCATGTATTTCACTGAAAGTGATAATGTAAGAATGATCATTCCCCCTGTTGCAAATTACACACACTATCAGTCAGAATAATGGAATTCAATATTTATTTGTTCATATTTGTTCAGCTCTAGTTCTGTCAATCAAATTTGAAGTGCTCACTGATATATTGTTTTTTACTTCCAGTTATGGGAACCTGAAGATGGAGAGTCAGGCACTGATTTAGCAGCTCCGGTAGTTGTGGCTCCTGGACGTTGTCTATTATTCACATTTAGCCTTTCCTGAAAATAGTTACACATTTAATGTCTTAAAGTATATAAAATAATGTGTCGCACTGACCTAGAGATTCACGTTTGTGTACATTATAATAGTCTTCTCTTTCTAAATCAGCCCTCTGATAGCTATTGACTTAAAATACTTCAACTTACTTGTCCTATCACTGTCATGTTTTGTGATTCAGGTCTTGCTTTCTGAGGGCCCAGGAACGTCAGGAGGTGTGATGGAAACTGCATGTTATAGGTATTATACTTTCCTTTCTACAATTTGAGTATGTTTTATATGAAAACATCAACAATATAAACGTGTGTGTGTCAGTTTCTCAGCAAATATACTCAGCTGTATGCGCCCATTGTAATAGAGGATGAGGATGACTCAGACAGTGTTGAGTGCAG
>JAPTHA010168834.1:0-16286 GCA_029814585.1 Gymnapogon annona | reverse complement strand
CCCACCCACTCTTCCTGAGCCCCGTCGATATCCTCTCCTCAACCTCAGACATAAACAGAGACAGAGGAACATGCAATCCTCATGAAACTGTCACGTATAACTTGAAGATATAACGACAGAGAGAAAAAGAAAAAAAAAAAGATTTGCAGCCTCTCTAGAAAAAGATGGGGTTTGAATTTCAGAGGGGTATAGTTATAAATGTTTTCTTTGTTTTTAGTTTTTTTTTTTGGTTGTTCTTTTTTTTTTTTGAAAGGGCCAGTTTGTTTGTTTTTTTTTTCTCTTTGCTTTTCTTTGTGTTTTTTTCCCCCTTAGTTTACAAGGAAATGTCTCATTGGTTCTTACAGGGAAGTTTGAAACAGGCTTTTTGTGGACAGTGGAGGTTTTCTAATTTCTTTTTCTTTTGTTTTCCCCTCTTAAATTTGGGAAAATGACTGTTGAACAGGGGTTACTTACTGGAAGCGTGGAATCCCAAGAGAATTGGGAGAAGGTGAAATACGGAAACCTGCTGCTCTTCAAAGAAAAAAATATTGATGGCCTTGAACTGTCTTAATATTTCCAAATCATCCATGGCGTGGGGAGAAAAGAGAGGCAACTCCCCCACTCCACCTTCTCGAGCCGAGGAGGCTTCTGGGAATATAACCAACGAAGACAACAAACTTTTTAGTGTATTTATAGATATTTTTCCTTTCTGTTCCACCTTTACGATGATACTTCAGTTTTAGCTAGGTGTCTTAGCTGGGCCCCGTTCTTAGAATGTAGCAGTCTGCACCTGTTCAAAAAAACAATTTTTTTTAAAATTTTTTTCCATGATACCAATAGATTTATTTGTTCCTCTTTTTTCAATGTGATTGCACAAAAGTGGTTATAATAACATAGGCATGTACAACGTGATTGTCTGTGTGTGCTACTGTCAGCCATGCGTGTGTACTCCACCTCCTCTAAACCCTCTTCAGTCTTTAGGTTTTGACCATTGTTCCCTCGTAGTGCCTTACAGATATAACGACACAGTTTACTTGGCTTGTATCCTGAAAGCCACAAGAGACTATAGCTATACTTAGAGAGACATGTTTCCTTGGTTTGACATCCTAGCTGGGGCAGTTGTAGCTCTCTTCCAGGTGTAGGCTCAGCCCTTGCTGTTCCTTGTCCTTAATGACAGCATACTATAGATGATGATTAATGCCAGAGGTGATATTAAGCGGAGCTATTTTATTATGTGTGCATGAGATAACTTGCCTGGGGTACTTACCAAAGTCATAGATAAACTCTTGTTACATTGCTCTGGATATTAATGTAAATAAGAAAATGTACAGTGTACCTGTAGCTGTATACCTTTATCACAGTGGCACCCAAAATGTGGCTATAGTGCGGAATATATTTTCATGTTTTGCTATTTTTTTGGTTTTGTTTGGGTTTTTTTTAAATCACGTAAGGGAATTCATGCACCGTGATTATAGAGCCGAGATGTAATTAGCTCAGTTTTCTTGTACAGGGAATGAGTTGCAGTACAATGTTTGAGACACAGTAGAGGTTGTGTTAAGGTTAAAAGCTAGTCCGAGAGAAGGGCCTGACAGAAAGTGATTGTTGCCATGAGAGTGATTCTGTGAGGCTAGATTTAAGCCTCGCTGCAGCAAAAAGGCAGAGTATGGAGGGTTGTTTGAGAGAGATACTGTGTAGGCACGAGTGAGGGGGCTGGTTGAAAGAGTAGGGTCGGTTTAGGTAGGGACTGTGGAGGGCGGGGTGATAATTCTCTATCTTAAATGGGACTAAAATGGTAGCAAGTTGGCACTGAGCAGGTTGATAGTAACACTGAGCCCGGGTGGTCGGTAGGAGCCAAAGGGAGAGGGTGCACTACCTTACCTGAACGCACACCGAAAATTGTGACATGAATCATTTTTGTCGTCGTCGTTGTTACCGTGGCGGTTTGTTTTTTGCCAGCGAAGATAATAGGAAGTCATATGTTTGAGCTGGAGGTTTGAGGGTAGCATCTCAGAGCTGCAGGTGAACAAGAACAGAACAGAAGGGACATGCCACAGCGTACACCTGGAAGGGCACCTTGTGGAAACAAGCTCCATTTGTTACCACAGTTCATTTGTCTTTGAAACCAGGTACACCACAGACATTGCCACGCCAGCCGAACGGGATACCTGAACACTTAGAGAACCAATAGGGCTGTCGCTTTGTGTGTTTGCTGCTTAATTTTACCGACATCATTTCCTTGTAGCCAATGATACAAATAATCTCTTCTATTAATTTGTCCTCATGAAGTGGGCACATCAGAACTGCTGGTGGTTTAGTGAAAGCCTTCCCCTCTCCCTCATGGTATGCCATAGTACTTGCATTTAATTGTTTTTTTTGTTGTTGTTTGTTTTTGTTTTTTGTTTTGTTTTTTTTTACTTAACGTTATCTTGAAATTTTGACATGGCTGTAGTACATGTTGTGTTTATTTTTAGAGATTGTTGCAATAATTCTTGTGGATGTTTTATCAGAGTATGTGTGTTTTTATTCTATGTCAGGCTCATTTCTATTTTGTAACCTAGGGGGTTGATGTATAGTAATATTTAGTATTCCGTGGAGGCGGGAACACCTGTGTTAAGTGTTGAAACACTGCTGATGGTAGTAAGTGTTGAGGTGATGATAATCCAATGGGGCTCTTATTGATAGACGCTTCAATTTAAAGGTGTAATATCGGGTTTCAAATCCAAATCCAGCAATCTCTACGGGGCCCCAGAGTTGAATCCATCATCTTGGTACTTGTTTCCACGGTAATCTCCACTCCCCGTCAGCTCCAGCATGCAAGCCTTGGGTCTGGGCAGTTAAAGATGTGATTACATAGTATGTCGCTGGTTACATCATTCTTTTCTGTACTGTTCTCTTGCGTTTTTTTGTTGTTTTTTTTAACTACTTACTTCCCTCTGTGTCACTGGGGCATAAGCACACACACATAAGGGAGATGCTTTTCCATTGAAATCTTTTGGCTCCTCTGTTATGAGACAGACTACTGAAACATTCCACTGTTTGAGGGAATTTGGTGTGTTACTCATGCTACACTGCTGTCCTGTCCCCACTCTACCAGCACGGGGACAGCAATGTCACACATGGACTAGTCACTCCTCCCACCAAAGAATTCAATAGGTTGACCATGAACAGCACAGCACAGTACAGAACAAGCAATCCTCCATAGCCTCACTAGAGCAGACTGGCAATAACTTCTGATATCATCTGTTAAAATGCTTTACAAGTGCTTTTAATGACATGCTGTTTTAGCCCCAGCAATTGCATCTGTGCAAGTACACAAGGAGGATTTAATATAATTAATGCATATAGCACATTCAGTTTGTGCGGATTTGCCTCAGTTTCTGGACATTTATCTATGTGAAAAGCTGCAGTGTGTTTCTAAGCTTCTTCAGTTCTATTTGCGTTATTCCTCACACTTGGCCCCTAATATAGATTGACTGAATGAGTTTATTTGTTCAATAATAACCTAACATCTCTCCAAATCGTTTTATATGCCAGTTATTTTTTATGTTGTTTGATGTTGTAGCTTTATTGGTATTATAAGAAATTGATTACTTTAAAAAAAAAAAAAAAGGGTTTCGTTTTCCATTAGTGTGCCATGGTTTAGAATGACCTGTAAAATGAATTAATCAAAAATATACCAACAATACCTTTAAAACCATGGTCACCTGCACAAAATGAATGTAATATGTGACCTGCTACATCTAAAATGGCTTTAGATCTTTCTCAGTGGTTGGTGGTTAATTTCTACATTGTTTATGACCATGCATGATGCAATAATTGTACATCTGATCTCCAGCAAAATCCCATATGAGATAACTGATGTAAAATTACCACTATCATCATGATTAGGGGTTATAAAATAATCACTATTTTCTAAAATGAAACATCCAACTTAGAAAAGTCCTGTATGCTCAACATTGCGGAATATAACTTGATGTGTATGATACCCTATCACTCTGTTTCACATAACCAATGTTTTGTGTTTTATAAAAAGGGGAATCAGAGATGTGAGCATTAATGTAGATCGAGTGACCTTACAATTACCAAAATGTGCTTATGTAGAGTGTAAAGATGTTTTGTGTTGTTGAGGTGAATATAGCCTTCCCAACTAGTGAACTTATTTGTTAAAAGTACTGCCTTCCAAATAACGAACAATACCTCCAAAGCTTTAAGGTGACATTTTAATTAGAGAAAAACTATAAAAGGCAGCATCTCACTCTCAGTAAAAGCCTGGCGATCTCCTACAAAATACACTTCAAACTTCCAACTTTGCTCGTGGTGTTATTGTGTAACAGCCTCCTCCTGAAACTTCGGAAAACACTGAAAAACATTCCTGAGAGCATGTAAATGCATTGCTACTTTAGTCTTCTTTAGATAAAATCCTCTAAAGGTGACTTGAAGCTTAGTGAGAAGTGAACAGACGACCATCAGCATCATCCTGTGTCGATTTACTGTCATTTGGAAAAAGTCGCAGCTGCTTCCCAAAGTACAAAGAGGTTAGGAGCAGGTGGTAGGTTGGATAAATCATGTGCTAACATTCTTTGTCTCCACGAAATTCATGATCGAGCGACACAAGTATTCTTAAAGCCCTTTAGAATGAGAGTGTATGTTTTTGCGTTTTGTTTTGTTTTGTTTTGTTTTCTAACCTTTGTCAAGGACATCTGCTCCTTTGCTGGCTATTCCTTGGGGGAATTCAGGGTGAGGTGGTCAAGGTTTGATGCCATTACTGGTAGGGGGTGTCAGGTGATTACAACATATGAATTTAGGAACCAAAATGATGCAGGCGATGACATTTTTTTCTCCAAACTGCAAAAACAGTGAACAACATGGATGTGATTTCTACCAGCTAATGCCTCCAAAATATAATTGTTGTCTTAAAGGTGATGCTGTTTCCACCTACTTTCAATAGGCTCTAAAAAGAGTCGTTCTTCTGGTGTTCTTATGCACAACATGGGCGTGAAAAATCAGACCTACGCTCAGTTTCAGAATAGCCTGTGAATGCCATAGAAAAATTTTAAGCTATTGTCAAAGTCACCAGGTGATGTCAATTTTGTTGCACACTTAAAAAAATACAACAGACTATACAACAACATTTATGCTTGTAAACTGCAGTTTATTTACTTTTTCTTAAGACCTAAGAGTGCATCAAACCCTGACCCCCTTTTGTGTCCATTGCTGTATGGTTTCTCAATGGTGTAAAATCTCATTCTTTGTCGATAAAGCTAATGTGTGCTGCAGTATTTCCTAGTATACTTCTCCGTTAATTGTCTTTTCTTATTTACTTTTGTTTCTTGGGGTGTGATGTCTCATTATTTCAATCTGTTGATGTAGCGTTCTATGTATACCCTGTTCCTTAGCCTAATATTATTAAGTATGTTATGAGAATGGATATTTTACTGGCTTTATAGAATGTTTAAATAAATATAATATTGACAATAAGAAGGATTAATTAAACCTCCTAACAAATTGAGTACTTGCTACTAAGCGCTTGTGTTACCATTATGATGTTGTGTGCTTCTCTTAATCATTTTCGTTGTAGAAAAATGGAGTGAATTTATACTAGACTTCAAAAAAAAACTAATGATAGCATTGTAAATTTACAGGAGGATTTTAACAAACAAACAGGTTCGTCAAAATAGAAGAATATAGTTATTTTAATTGTCCTCTTTACTAACTGTAGGGTGAGAAGGGGCTCGCGTTGTGGTGAACTATGTTATAGCTTGTTATTCACTGTTACTTTTGATCATTTTTTCGGTCTCCGAGGTGAATCGAGTTATTAATGAGAATTTGTATGCTCACATATGCATATTGTATATGTGTAGAAATGTAATCACACTTTGTCATGGATTTACATTAAACTGTTAAGTCACGACACCAGTCTCCTGCTTTCTATTGTGATATGTGTGCTTAAATAATATATGTGTGCCGATATGTTAATGTTAAGATATTTAGAAATATATACACAATTAAACAACTCTCCGCTTTTACCAATCACCTTTGACAGAGTAAAAACAAAGCAAAAAATGTTTCAGTGCAAAAGCTTTTTTCTGACTTGTATTTAAAATATCTACTTTTTGGCAGGAATAATCTATCATCTTTGGTTTCTATCCCACTGAATGCAGTGGAGAAATAAGCATTTGGTTACTTGTGTAAAAGTAGCAATACCATAATGACTACTTCATTACAATACAAGCCCTTCATTCGGAGTTTTTTATATATAATATATGGTTTTGCAACAAAAAATTTGAATTTGGCATTACTTGTGAAATGAAACCTAAAAATAAAGCAGAATGGGATCACTTTGAGAAAAACTATATTCAAAACTGTGTCTTATATTAGTGGTTAAGTGATAGACCCCTGACAGCTCCTGATCCAAAAGGCCTCAATCACTGACCTACTTATGAACAGGAATCAGGGGCAGCTACAATTCTATACATTTCAATAAAGTGATGATGTAGAATTTATTTACTATAATGAAAATATGTTTTCTGATATGACTGAACCAGTTATGTCACCTCTTCAATGGCTGACACACAACACGCTACCTTGCAGGGAAGGAAACATGGGATAAGAAGCGATTCCTTACTGGGTCAGTGATATTACATATGACCACTAGAGGGCGCTGTGCACCAAAATGTTGACGCAAACTGGCTATGACGTGATTAGGTTATGATGATCACGTCGATTTATTTTCTTCCACCTTGATCCGGCACGATGTTTACACCGAGGGTATCTGTGCAATTAAAACAACAGATTTTTCTGACTAAAAGAGACAAAGTAAAACCGTAAATGCAACTGTGCCTGGTCAAATATTGAAAAGCAGTCACTGAAATTAATTTGCTTGTAAAAGGTGACGAAACTCCAAAGTCAATTGCACATGCGTATCTGGAACAAAACAAAGGCAGGGCACGTTCTATAAATGCCGTCCTTTCGGTTGCATTTTTATTTTTCATTTTTACGGGTGATTTATGCCCACTTGTAAAATAGATCACCGGTCATGAAAAGGCTGATGATATATCCATATATAGTGATGGAACATACGTTGCCGTGGAAGCCGCAGACGCTATAGCTGAGACGGAACAACCTAATATTTAAAACCCCATCGTGACAGAAAGCAGCGTCAGCCAATCGGAGCGGAGAGTGATAAATTATAAACTAATCAGATGTGTCAGAGGGCGGGACCAAACCATCCTCAGGACGGTAGAAGGTAGCTGTTACCAAAAGAGTGTCAGATGAATGCCAGTACCCAGGTCATGCCCAATTCATTTACACTGAAACAACTTTAAACGTGGGCAGGTGGTTACATGGAGCTCTATGAAGACGTCTTAAACTGCATTTTGTTTCACCCGTGGATATTTCCCCGCTGTCCAGACAAAGGAATTGATAGAGTTTGAGCCCCGTTTTTTTTTTAGGTAAGTCTGAATGCGTAGCTATGAGCTGGCTAAATGGAATGGCTGTGGGAAGGAGTGTGTGTGTGAGGAGGGAAAAAAATCCATGATGTCTTTGCACTCATATCCAGCTTCTTAAATTATTCTTAACGTGCTTATGGCTGGCGTTTTTGGTGTGACATTCAAGTGAGGGATGTTAACCCGGTTTGTCTAGACGTAGGTTGAGCCACATGACCGTTAAGATCGCAAGTAACGGAACGGGGTATAGGACAAGAGACTGTACTGTATCATGATGAAAGCTAGCCCCGGCTGGACTGCCGTTGTGTGCGGTCCCCTTGTCGTTATTGAACCTGCCTGTCGTTTTCCACACGTGCAAAGTTGTCTGCCCTGCACAAAGACCTTCTAATGCGTCATCTGTTGTTTTTAGGGCTGCCAACTTGTGGGCCCCACATTTCCCCAATTCGGAGTGATGCTTTGCAGAGCACAAACATTTCATGATGCTAAAATATTATCTTTGAGTCCAAATTTAGTGCTCTTTAACACAGGGGTGTAGCTTGTAGATCACTTATTGCTCTTTGTGCAGTTAATTTATAACGCACTAATGACCTCTTTGGACGCGTATTATTGCTGTAACATAATAATAACCTTTCATACAAGAACTGTCGCCCAAAGTGCTTCACATCAGTTAAAAAATGTGCAGTGAATAAACACATTAATATATGATTACATACTAATTAATAAAAACATCACTGATTAATCCTTTTTCGATTCTGTAACTGGATTTGTTTAAAGCAATGGTGCTCACCTTCCATACCTCTCATGAAAGCTGAACTTGTACAGGTCTTTCTGACTTCACATGTGGGGAAATTCACTTGTGGCAAGATCTGCCTGTTGGTCCCCTTAGTTTATTACTAATGTCTTCCAAAATGCAGTAACGTTTGTGCATGATGAAATTGCTTAGATACAACAATAATATCTAAATCCATATGTTAAAAATTAACATTAAATAGACCACAATCAAAGTGGACTGTGACAAGTCACTGCAAAAAAAGATTTAGTGAGAATAATGCTGCCTTGATAGCTTTATTTATAGTTATTAATGAACTCTCAAACAACAAAACTGAAAGTTACTTTTACAGGAGTGTCCTGACCAAAACAGCAGGGTTAGAAGTGACATAAAGTAGATATTTCAGTCATTCATCCACACTAAAACACAGAGAACACCATCAAACAGCAAAACTTGATCCAATCACTTGGAAAACCTACTATATCCAAACTTCCCTTTCCAATTCATGTAAACTGACTTTGAATGCATTAATGGCTTAATAATAGAGTGAGACAAAGTAGTAGAAGTGAATGTGGCTGCTTTGTGTGGAGTGTGACATCTTGCTCTTTTGTCTCCACAGTCACTCTTTGCAAGCATGCTGAAGGACACCAAAGGCACCTAGAGGACTGCAAAGTTTTATTGTCTCTTTTGGAAACAATTATCTCTTCTTCAGCCGATGAAATGCCTTGACTTTACCCCCGCCATATGATGGCAGGTTTAGTCTTCTCTGTGGGTTTGGTGCTGATGCTCAGAGCTCTCATGCACGCCCACTGCCAACGTGCAGCATTTCTGTGGATTACGTTGTTGGTAACAGTGATCACAGGTGACTCACCTGTTTCAGGTAAGAGAACACCTTTCACTGACACACACACACACACACACACAACGTGATCCGTCAATTTGCATCTTCGATTACATAACTGACATGCATCAGTAGCATCTACAAAACTGAAAGCTTTGAAGAGGGGGGAAAGAAATGATACACCAAGTTCAGGTTAGGTTACACGTTCAAGGAGGTGAATGAAAGTCATGTGGTGATCAGTTACTCCAACAGCATTTTTCAAAATGTTTTCACCTACTTCCTGTGTCATGAAGACAATTTGGGGCAGGTTAAGATAAAAAGGAGGAGCTAGACGTGTTAAATACACAAGGCAGATGGATTTTATTCCTAATGGATTTTTTTTTCATGAACGCGTACCCTTCTTTTGACACAAGGTCTCTGTTGGAAACCATTCATTTTTATTTGATCATTATTGACTTTGAGGAAGGGCTTGTGAGCATTGATGCACATTTTCATCAGTACTTTCCACGGATACACCCAGTGACAGCTAGTGGAATAACAATAGTCTTATGTGTGGGCCACTGAGCAGGTTAGGGGTTATTAGGTCAATAGGCTATTCACTCTCTGCTGCCAACTCTGCTACTATCTAGTTGATGTTAACAAATAGTGTTCCACATGTGAAACTATTTTTATCTTCAGTTTAGTACTGTATTATCTTTCATAGAAGCCTGTCTGCTATTTCACCTTGAAATGCACTGGAGGGAATTTTTAGCAGAAGAATTTTAACACACCTGCTCTGTGACCTCAGATGATGGTGATTTTCATAAAGAGGGCGCACACATGTGCCATCGAGGACAAGGGAAGACGCTCTATCCAAACACATACTGTAAAGTTAAACCTATTAGTCAGAGAAATGGCCTCCATCCACTCAGTGGGTGTTTTCTACAAGCATCATTTTCAGATAATGACATGATTCTACCACTAATACTGTGCTTATGTAGGACCCACAGAAAAGGAGGAGAAGCTATACATTATACATAATGGCTAAAATATTGGAATAATATTATTCTAATTATATTTATTAAATGAGCATGAACTCAGTACATTGATCTTCTCATTTTCTGTATGACTAAACTTACAGATGTTAGTTTTCTGTTTTTTTATGACTTTGTGATAAAATATAACTGAAATTAATACAAATCCCCAAATTGTCATATAAACTCTTGCTCATTCAATTGATGACTTATACTAAAAGCAGAAGAGATGGTTTTATATATGATATTTCCTTATATTATTCGTCATCGCAAACAAACTAAATTGAATTTTAGAAGTATCCATAGTCACTTCTGTGACATGCTCCAAAAACCTGCATCTCCATTTATCAGCCAAGGTTTGGATAGACTTCACACACACGACCACATGCTCTTTAATTATAAGCAGTAAATCTGGGCGAACATTATTGCTGCATATTGGTAACACAGAGATCTCAACTTTTGGATGATTTAATAAAGATTTTAATCAAGTGATTTGTGGCTTGAAGTGACTGCAGGTTTCTGTATCAACAGAAGAAAACTAAAATCACACTGACACAATTGTTTACAACAGAGATATAAGAGTTACCTTTTGATTTTTGGAAAATAGTGAGAGTTTCTCTCCTTCCATATTATCTAATGACCATAGCGACCCTTTGGTGATACATTTACTTCTTTCACTTTGTAATATTTATCTACTCGTGTCTCCAACTTGCTTTACTTTTGGACGCAGTAATAAAATTAGATCAACACCCAAACTAGTTTAGTTAGGTACTCCATGTAAAAAGTGAGGGTCATGAACTGTGATATTAAAAAGTAGTCAATTCTATGACAGAGGTGCTCATCATCTTTAAACATTGCTCCACAGTTCATTGCTGGACTTCATTCCCGAGCAGGATGGCAGCTGTTTTTCCATGGACTGTTTCAGCTGTGAACTCAGCAGACATGCAGTTTAGCTTTCAGCTGAACTTCAGCTTTCTTCCTCCTCCAGACTCAGAAAGGCACCCTTTATAATTTCTAGGTCAAATAGAGCATGGCATCCCAGGCATAATTGTTCCTCCAGGCCCGACAAGATAGAGTCATTTTCCTTTTTTCTTACCTCAATGCCTCTTGGACTATTCTCCTCTGTTTGGTTTCTGTAAAAGAAACCAAACAGAAAAGGCCTTCACGAATTTATAGGGTGTAATTTTATACACTATATGCGATACCATAAAGTTCTTGTGGAGTCTTTCTCTCTCTTTGTACTGCAATAGCTGGCAAGTTCAGCCTAGCAAGCTGCAGGCCGGCAAAACCCTGGCTAATTACCAGTGCAGTCCATTGCCATGTGAAATGTGATCTGTGAGGGATGACAATATGGCTATTCATTATTCATTTGAGCTGGGAGCCAGTCGCAGATCAATGGGCAGAACATATCAAAAGCCAAACACTGGCCAGACCTGCAGCCTCACCAGGAAGGTCTGTTTGGATAGCTCTGTCTGTGTCCCGACTGGCCGGTCTGGCATTATTTGGCTCCGGGTGGATTCAGAGAGAGTAGACACTCCCGCTTTAAATGTGTATTTTCCTGTTATTTTTATCATCAGTTCCTATTATAACATCTCTCATATTACATTGATACATCAAAGTTATTATTTTGTGAGCTATTTCTGTAAATGCTGTCTCATTCACGTAATTTTTTCCAGTTGTCTGCTATTACCTGCATCATACTGGCTGGTAGGGAAGTGAAGGTACCATAGTGGGGGTCTGTGAATGTACATCTGTTAGTGATTTTGTGTACCCTTTTTAGTTTTACTAAAGCAATTTCCACTGCAGGTTTAGTATCTTACTTATGTCTGCGTCGCAAATATTGTTGTTTAAAACAATAAACTTTTTTTACTAAGCCCTGAAACAGCTCAGCCATGTTATATTTATGTTTGTCATTGCTACTAGACATTGTCATATTTACTTACTACATTTTTATGAATTGCTTTACTATTGCTTTTGTGTTAGTAGTTGTAGTTGCATATATTATTTCATGCATTTACAAAAGTACTTTCTGTCAAAATAATTTCACTTTATTTTTAGTTGACAGGGTGAGTCTCTAGTTTGATGTTAATGCAGCAAAAAACAAAACAAGCACTCAGTTGTCGGTCAGATTCATAGAAGCCTTCATTGCATTTCATTAAACAAAATTGCATGCTTGCTTACTGTTTCTTGTGCTAACAACCTGTCAGTTTTGTAAGTTTGATGTGTGCAGTTGACAGAATTGACACATTGCAATATCGAAGCCATATTGTTCTGAGTCTAAATCACTATGTTCTCTGATGAGCTGCAGCTGATTATTTATCAGAGCAGATGGTGCTCCTCAGCCTGGCCTCTTTTGAGCTACTCCAGGCTAATTCATTTTGTTGTGGACCTTTCAACATCCCAGAAACAGCACATTAAAAAAAAAAAAAAGAAAGGAAAAAAATAACAATAACCATTTCACTTAACTGCACACACTTGAAGCTTTCTAGGAAACATCTTCTTAAGAGGAGAGTTTAAACTAACCCAGTGGACAGTGTTTGTCCTTTAAAGACAAAAAGAGTGGCTTGGGTGAGGAAGACTGAGGCAGATTCGAGGAGAGTGCTGAGTGACACAGTCCTTTGGGCCTCTCTAGTTACAATTCTCTGCCTTCCTGTCTTTGGAAGAAAATCAGGACTGCAGAAAGTGAAGGAGTGTACACAGCTTGTGTATATACATGCTTTTCCCTCCATGCACAGGAGGCCAGAGCTTGTCTTAAAAATGACACAGATGTATATTACGTTCTTTCACTTTTGAATATTTATCTACTCTGTCTTCAGCTTACTTTACTTTGCAGTAATAAAATGGGATCAACACCCAAACTAGTTTAAATATTTCTCCACAGTTCATTGCTGGACTTCATTCTTGAGCAGGATGGCAGCCTTTTTTTCCATGGACCCTTTCAGCTGTGAACTGTAACCCTTTCCTTGAATTGGACATGTCATTAATGCAATAGAATCTGGCATTAGTCGACTTTGTTTGAATGTTAGAACTTTTACTTCACTACAAAGTAGTTGAACATCTTACCACCTCTGAAAACTGCCTGACTTGTTTCAGTAAGTCAGATGCCCTTTGTGGCTAATTATAACCCAGATCCCCTCGTTCCTCTTCCTCTTTCTCCCAGCCTACCCCCACCCCCAGACCCCCACTCTCCTTCCCTTCTTTTTTGCACCCCCCTTCTGTTATCTTAAAAAAGATAACCAGTGGTCACATGATCAGTATTGGATGACATGTAAGCAGGACCATGATTGTGACTTTTTTTTCTCATGATTGTGCTTTGGCCCAAATCAGACTACTACTGTCTTAGAAGTTAACTGTCCTGCCAAGTGCAAAACTTTATATTGGTCTTTTCCTTTTCATGCAAAATTTGGTTCAGCATTTAGACTCACTTTGTGCTCAAGTGATTGAATCCATTCTTTAATCTTTTTGCCATTTTAGCATGGATAAATCGCAGCAGTGAAGTACACCGGAAAGAGACAGTTGTAAGTTTCTAATGAAATCAAACTATTCTTTTTTAGAGGGGGTACCGTTTGAGCTTTGGCAGAAGACTCAATCTAATTGAACCCCACTGATAACAACAATGGAATCTTTCCCATCTTAAAAGCTTCCCCGATAAACCAAATGTCAACACAGCCATATCTTGATTGTTCGACTGCACTCAGCATAAGCAACTCCTGCCAACTGAAAAGAGCCAGTCACGCAAGGGGCTCAGTCGAAAACAGAACCATGTGTGGGGTTCTAGTTAGCTAGCATTAATACCAAAAGACCCTTTCTTCTTTTCCTTCTTTTTTCAAATTACACAACCATTAAATTACTTTTTTTTTTTCAATAAGGAGCCTGAAAAACATAGGAAATGATATCATTAGAGGGCTCTGTAATTGGTATCTCAGGTTTCTACACATACATAGAAATGTATTTATGCCTGTGTGTGTTATTGTGTGTACTGTGCCTATGCACACATGTGCATATGTCTGTTTCACAGCTGTTTGACTGATGCATTTATTAATAAAGTTATTAAATGTATAATAAACACTAGTCTACACCCTAGTATTCTCATATAAAACAATCTGTACTGAGCAAAATGGAAATATCCTTGAAATGTCTGGTTCTCTGCTAATGTTTAATTTGGTTGCAGCACACTGCTGACACATGTAGGTTTTCATTTTAGATTGAAGCACTGTGTTGTCTACACACCAATTGTGACTTCTCAGTCGTTCACTAGGCGACACGTACAGTATTTGGGTTTCTTCCAGGCACTGGCTTGAAAGCCAATGCAGACAGAAACACATTTGTTGTCCTTTTCATGTTCTGCAAACACTGCTGCCGACATAATTGTTTTGTCTCTCAACTCTCAAATGGCCAAATAGCTCACAGTTCCTCTATATACAGACTTTGAGCTCAGGTTCTGGTTAAGTAAACATAGCGAGGAAGGTTTTTTTTCTGATTTGATTCCAGATATCATCAAAGTTTTATGTCTCTCGACAGACTTTATCATGTTCTGTTTCATCCTTGGGATCGGGAGCCATGAGAGAGCGAAACCCAAATCACATGTTAACCTACATGAAGGATTTCTATTTGATTGTGTTCTTTGAAGGAGACTTTCTCAAATCAAATATTACATATCATGAAGTTCCCCTTTCTTTATGTTGTGCGCAGGATGTTATACTTTATGTGATCGCAGTTACAAAAGACTCCATTGTAATGATTAAATATAGTTACATTTAAGCCAAAAAATACCATCATAGTAACAACAAAACATTTCAGTCCGTCCACTGGGTTTTAGTACACCTATATATTTGAGACAATGGGATACAAGATGAGTACAGACCTCTGTTGTTCTAGTACATAATCTTCTAAGATTGTGCCAATAGCCGTCTGGGATAAATGGGTTAGTGCTGTTTGAGATGGGTGAATCTATACCCTTTTCCATCTCTTTTTATTCCGTTGTAGGAATTTTATGAAGCAGTGTCAGGCCAAGCACCAGCAGTAATAATCCCTGTCTTGTCAGAATCCTTTTTACATGATTGCTGGCAGCAACCCAGGCTTGGAGCAGAATAAAGACATTGAAACTAAAACTGAACAATCCAAACCAACCACATGAAGGACAGCCATTATGAGAGTAATCTTGAGTACTGGACAAATACATTTTCCACTAATTATAATATTAAAGGGGGAAATGTATTATTGAATTTAGAGCAGGATTACATCACCTGGACCTTTCCAAAAGTATTTTAAAAGTATGCTTTTTCAGTCATCCCACATTTCTGAACTCCATAAAACGTAAACATAATGCTTTATGTATACTGACGTGTGATGAAGGGGATAAATGTACGATTCACCAACTTGTCAATTTCACCAAATGCAAATTTAATTCATTGCATGTACAAGGCAGCTATTCATTAGACTAAGTCTGGGCTGAAAGACACATCAATGCCCGATGAATAGAAATGGAATCTCATTAGCATTGGATTTTTCATGTAATGAATAAATGAAGATCTTGCCGCATTAATTCTTCACTGTTGTCAGAGTATTGAAGCTGGGCCATATTTTCTAGTCATGTGTTGTACAAGGAGATGAACCGGGGTAATGCAGCTTGTCTTAATAGAGGAGATTTTTTTGCCAAACATATGTCTCCATAAAAACAAGTTGATCGGACAGGTACAGCAAGAGCAGTGTGAGTCTGTTGGCCTGAAGAGCATAGGTGAGGGAGACTCTACTGGGCCGTTGTTAGTTTTATGAGCTGAACACTTGACATTTCTCCTCTTGTGACCTGATATTTGAAAGTGTCTCTCAGTGCTGAGTTTCATGGACCAGCTTAACAATGAGTGACCAGTCAAGTGTGACGCACTCATATTTCGGGGGGGACAGGTGGCAGCGGTGCTCAGCCCTCGAGGCCTTTGTGAGTTTTCACCTACTGTAATGTCAGCCTCAGTTCAGCCCTGTCGCACTCACTCCGTGTCTGACTGTTGTCTGTTGCCCTGAGGTCTATAGATCAGTAACTAAGATTAACCTTCATGTATAGGTACATATGTATGGGACAGTTCTGCTAATGTAGTTCGGTTCAGTGTTACTTTGTCTTATTTGGAAGTGTGTTTTGTCGTTCATTCATCTGTGTCTAATTGAATTTAATTGAATTGAATATACCTTTATTAGTCCCCAGAGGGGAAATTTCACAACAGCAGCTTAATACAAAGAGTAGAAAA
>JAPTHA010168812.1:0-16297 GCA_029814585.1 Gymnapogon annona | reverse complement strand
ATGTGGAACCTGAACTAATATTATCTTTCATATTTTCAGTGTAATTTCAGCATTGCACAGATTCATCTGAAGGGCCACACTGGACCCTTTGGTGGGCCGGATTTGGCCACCGGGCCACATGTTTAACACCTGTAATGTAGACTGATCCAAACCTGGATCTGCAACATGTAGTTCATTTTAGTTTATTTTCTTTAAAATACATGTTGTATGGTGATTTTTCACTCCGAATATAAACCTGTTTAAATATAAAACAGGTTCATATTTTCTGTTGCTTTGTTGGTTTGTAGTATTTTAGTCCATTTTGCCATTTTTCTTCATTTACTTAATTCATTTGCTCATTTCTGTTCATTAAGTTGAATATCCTTCACTCACAGGTGGATTGTTTGTTTGGTTTTTTTTGCTGCTGATGAAGTGGTGTTTTTTCATGGTTTTCAGGGAATCCCATCTCAGTAGTAGCTGAAAAACAGGGTTTTTACGGTGTTTTCTATTAAACCGACCACAAACATCATCCTGCTGCAGATCGCAGTTTCCTCGCCCTGGGAAAGGAGAAAGCATGACGTGTCGGAAACTCTGAGGAAATCCTCCTCGGGTTGTCAGCTCACATCCCGCCGCGTTAACGAGAAGCCAATTTCTCATTTCCAAACTCACTCTGAGGGTTTTTACAAGGTTTTACAACTGAGCCTATACCTGAGTGAAAGTGTCAGGTTTATTCATATAAACATACTTTTATAGACTAGGAACCACAAACACAAGGAAAAACACAGAGGGAATATTTCAGAAAACTGGAGAATCAGACTGCAATCAGACCTGAGTGAAGATATTAAAGAGGTGAAAGAGTTTAAACCGAGAAGGATAAACACAGATGATCAGTGAAATACAGTAGATCAAACAAATGATCAGAATAACAATGAAACAAATCGAGAAAATGATCAGAATCGTCCACAAAACTGGATGAAGTTAGTAGAATAGTCAAGAAAAGTAGGAAAATGATCAAGGAATGAAATGAACAACACAATACCAAAAATTAACTGGATGAAAAACAACCATCAAAACAAATTAAGAACATAATGAAGAACATGTTTTAAAAAGCAATCAATTCATAAAAAGAGACATCTAAATTATCCAGAAAAAGGATTGAATAAAGCAAAACAAACAACAAAAAATATCCAAATAACGGTTAAAGGAATTTAATAATCAAGAAAATCAGCAAAATCAACCATAAAAAGGAGCAAAAATAATCAGGAAGAGGAATTGAAATAAACCAAACAATCAAGAAAATGAACCAAGTATTCAACAAATTAAACCAAAAGGAATATTATTCATCATCAAGCTCAGTTGTAAAAGAACAGAAACCATGGATGTAAGGAGAAAGTGGAAGAGAAAAAAATTTACTAGATAAAAAAAACAAAACTACTAGAAAAAAGGGGTCTGTGAGATCAAAGCAATAAATTATGAGGAAAAACTTTTTTTTTGGAAAATTTTGCTGCAAGAAAAAAATGTAAACATGTTGCATTCACACACAGACGTTTTTCACAGTGTGTCAAGGTTCAGAGTATGCAGGAGAAAGGATCCCAAAGCAGAGATCTGGTCCGGGTTAATTTTTTAACAGTTTATTTTGCAATAGGCAAAGACGATTGGGATGAGGGAAAAAGGGTCCGGGTACGGGACGGTGACGAAGGTGTACGGGCGAAGGGAAAAGGTCCGGGTACGGGACGGTGAGAAGAAGGGGTCAGGCGAGGGCGAAGATCAGGGCTACGGTACCGAGAGGGGGGTCCAGAGAGAGCCAGGGTCGAGATCAGTCCGAGTGTTCGGGGTCCAAGGGGTCCGTCCGCGGGGCAAAGGTATCCGTGAGGCGTACAAAGAAGTGTCCAAAATCCGGTCCGGGGTCTAATAATCCAAAAGGCGACAGTCAGGAGGCAAAGGTACATTCACAGGGTGTCAAAAACGAGCGAGGTCAAAATCCAGATATTCAAGTCCAAAAACATATGCGGGTAGGTATGACTGACGGGACAGATCAATACGAACTAGCGACTGGGGTAAACAAAACTAGGGGTTTAAATACACAGGAGGAGGGGAACCAAACTAGACACAGGTGAACACAATCGGGGTGGAGACAGGCAATCATAGACGCGGGAAACAGAAACCAAAAGCAAAAACCTAACCTCAAGGGGCGGATGTGACACAGTGAATGTTTCCAGTGGTGTTTTTCTTCTGATTGTTGTGTTGTTGTGGATCTTGCGGTCGTCTTTTGTGACTTAACCTTCATCTTCTTCATCCTCCTCCTCAACATCATCGTCACATGTTCTAACTCCTCCCGCCTTTGCTCAGGTGTTGTCCTTTGCCGCCGTTGTCCAATTGATTACACACACGTGACCTTGTTTCTGAAGCAAAGACGTACATTTAACCATAAACAAGTCGTTCCTTTGGGGTCAGCCATTGAGGTTTTACTTCACATACTGAGTGAAGTTTTTTTTTTCTTAATTGTGTTTTTTTTGCATGAAATGAACCCTTTATCTCTACACCGTGTTCAGTTTAAAATAGGTTGAAATGTTAAAACAATACAAGAAATGCATCCAAATAAAATCAAGACAAATCTATCAATTAAAACTATTAAAGTGAAATGAGTTTAACCAAATTATGCAGAAATGAGAACAAAGAAAATGAGCAAAAATTCACAAAATAATCAACAAAAGTACTTGTTAAAAAACAAAGGAAAAAAACTGAACAAAATCTTGAACAAACTCAGCAAAAAAGCAAAATAAAAAGTGTGATTAAATTTAACCTAATACTCCAGAGGATGAATAACAACAAACAAAAATCAATGTCACCTGATATCGATCCTCCATCTCCTACTCTCCCAGTAGCTTGTGTGGTGGGAGCATTAACATGGAACGTAAAAGCATTAGTTTTAAAGGAACAGCATTTTTGTTAGCCAGTTATGGAGAAGGATGTAGTAGAGGACGTAGGAGCTGGCTCAGTGTGAGCTACCTGCAAATCCTCCCATTTGCCTGTTACAGGTCATCTACACCCCCTTCTGGTGCCCCTGAGACCCTAGTCTAACATATCTACAGACTTTGTTACCATCCTACCACCCTCATAAGGTAACACCACAGTTCTGACAACTGGGGATAGATTTTCTAAAATTGTCCATTTTGTTCCCTTGCCCAAGATCCTGACTTCTAAAGAGTTGGTGGAGGCCCTACTACACCACGTGATGTCTTCATTTGTTTCCCTAAGTTTCTTTCTGACTGGGGTCCTCAGTTCATCATGCAGTTTTGTTCTCTTGTGGGGGAATTTGTTAGTCTCTCTTCAGGATACCATGCTCAGATGAATGGACAAATCGAGAGAATTAATCAGGAGTTGGTGACTACTCTTCACTGTATTGCTTCTCATAATCCCTCGTCATGGAGTAACCAGCTCACTTGGGTTGAGTATGCCCATAATTCACTGCTTTACTCCTTTTCTGGGGTTTTTTTTTTCATATAATCTATAGCAGTGTTTTTCAACCGGATCTCCAGTGTGCCATGACAAATTATCCAATATCACCTAATATTCAGAGGTGCCCAAGTGGTCGATCGCGATCTACCAGTCCACCGCAAAGGTACCACCTGAGCCTTGTCTTCGTCTCCTTGTTGGTACCTCTGCCTGTTTGGACTACGTCTCTTAATTTGGAATCCTGTTGTCATGACTGCTTGCTCCCATCAGTAACTTCCCAATCAAAAGAGGAGCATGCACTGACGCTATAACAGGCCCGCTAGATGGCACCAGTGAGGCCAAATTTGACGCTGACGACTTAATGCCACAGTCCGCCACAAGTGCTCATTTACTTTAAGCGGCCGTGCAGCCTCCAGGGTCGCTTCAGAAGGCCTAGAAGCAGATTGTTGACCCTGGCAGCGCATGATAAATAATGATTGGATAAAAACTCTGACATAAACCCCGCCCTCCAAATCTCCTCCGGGGGGTGGAAGCTGAGTAGCCAACTTAGGAAAGCTATGAAATGAAGAGTATAGACCATGGAGAATTATTTAATACATATTTGTGGAAAAAATATATATTAAAAAATATATTCCTGATTATGTTTAGGCCAGCAGAGAAGGCCTTGTTGGCCTTGAGGGTCCACCACTGTTGAAAACCCTAATAAAGCTAAATAATTATTTTTTATTTTTCATTAGATAACAACATTACATGAGACAACAAGACAGTTACATTTATTCACCCTTGGGCCTCACCCCCACCCTACATTAGCAGGACCAGAGACGACAGCCAAAACAAAACAAGACCAAACAACATGAGACAAAACAAAACAGGATGACACAAAACACGAAAAAACAAATCCAGACAAAACAAATCAGAACCTTAAATATACACACTGCACAGAAAGACACATGTTAACCTCACAACTCTTCCATCCCACAAGTTCCACTCAGGTATATGGTGCTGAATCCATGTGGTGGATATCAGGTACATGGAGCTGAGACCATGTGGTGTTAATCAGGCATATGGAGCTGAGGCCATGTGGTGTACTGATACATTTAATTGAATTGAATATGCCTTTATTAGTCCCCAGAGGGGAAATTTCAAAAACAGCAGCTTAAAAAAAAGAGTAGAAAAAAGAACAGAGCAGAACAGATATACAACAAACTGAAATCCTGCACAACATGGACAACAAAGACAAAGAGAGTATACATGATTGAAGTCCCAGAGATGATAACGATAACGAGGGGCTGAATGCGTCCATCGGAGAGAAACCCAGCAGCGAAGGGTCCCCAGCCACTATTACCATAGCGCTCTCGGCTGCTAATTGCTAACGGTTGAAATGTAAACATCTTTAAACTGAAAACACACTACACCTTCGAAGACCACTCACTCAAACGCCATTCCAGACCCCCCCTCCTCTCCTCCTTCCTCGGACGATGTCCCTGGTGGAGAAAAAACAGCTGATGAAACGAGGATCCCGTGGAGCCCGGTGGAGTCTTATTAGCCAGAAGTTCATACAGCTGGTACAGCTAAGTAGCTAGCTAGCTAGCACACCAGATGCTGGTTCCAAAAGCCGTTAAAGTCTCCAACACGATGGAAGACAGTTGGTAGGAACGGCTGAATAGCTCAACCGTACACACACGAACCGATGGAGACCCCGGTTGTACGCCGATGTACCGTCACATTAATCCTCCTCCGGTACACGACGCCAGCACTGTGCTCTGCTGCCTGATGCCGCTGACCCCGGGGCTTCTCCTGTGTACGGGTGTTGATAAACTTAGCCGTAACTGTAGCTGTTCACTGGCTGGCAAACTCACGGTAGCTGGAGGTCCGGGATTTCGTGGTATTTTTTGGTATATTTTGTCCATTGTTTTATTCAATTTGTGGCATTTCTCTTGGTTGAGTTACCATTGCGTCTATAGTCGTATAGTGCAATCCTCTTTTGACTGAATGAAATTGAGTTTCCTTTAATAAATAATTTCCTGGCTGTTGTTTTTGGCTGTAAGAACATCTTCAATCCCAACAATCGACATGAACCTGATTCACTGCACAAAGCAGACTTGTTGGAGTTTCTCTGATTTCGATGCCTCCAAGATGTTTGCATTTGTCTTTCCCCATAAGGTCAGAGGGGGAAAGACCCCACAGTGGCACTGGAGGGCTTAAATAGTCCACCGGGTCCTTGGACACATTATGACTCACCAGTGGAACATTTGTGGATCTGTTTCTGGAACCAGAGGGAAACATGAACAATAAAAACCTGGTGAATAATGGGTTGAAATCAAGGCATTGGTGGACGTCTGAAGTATGAGTTGATCAAGAGGGAACATGCAGACAGAATCAAGCTCAGACATTAGCCTGAAGAATGAGCTGCCGTGCTAGTGAACATGTCTGTGTGGATTTATTGAACATATGGTTCATTTCCATTAAGATAAACCCAGGGGCAACACAACATATGCTCATGTCTTTTGGATTGAACAAATAAACATTTTATTGTCGAATAATAAATAATAATAATGACAATACAGACTAAATGATCACCATATAACAATAGGTTCAATCACACGGAAGGTTTATGTTCACAGAAACAATAATTTATCGTCATTAGTACATATTATACACATAATCCTACAAATGCAAATCGGGTGCAATAAGGCATTCAATAATCTTCTGCAATAACAATACAACTATCATTCAATATTTATTAAAAATAAATTCAATATATTTATATAGACATACTGTTAATATTGCTCTTGTATATGTATATTATGCACATGCTAACACATACTGTTAATACTGTGAATTTGCAGTTTTTCATAATTTGTCCATTTTCTTGTTCTATTTAACTCTATTCCTACAACTCGTTATAAAATTGTGCAATTTATATCATATTTTCTTATCTTGGTTTTTGTCATTTTAGATTTGCTCTATTATTATTTCTGTAACATTGGTGTTTTCATTATTATTGTTGCACTGATTGGAGAAGCACAACAACAATAAAGGTCATTCTATTCTATTGTGTTATGTCTTATTATGTTCTGTTCTATTGTGTTCTACGTTATTGTAGTCTGTTCTATTACATTCTCTTCTGAATATATATATATATAACGGTTTTTAACATATTTAACAGAAAACATTAAGTCTGAGCATAGGTGAAGGTTCTCATCATTCACTCATTATTTACATCAATGTAAAATGTCAACATTACAAACAACTGGTGAAAATAAAGGGATTTAATACAAATCTATCTGTGACATGTTTGATTCCAGTCAAACTGGGGAATAGAAGCAACCTGATCCTGGAGAACATTCACAACCTCCTCCATTATTAAAGGTGGATGTGGCGCAGTCAGATCTGCTCTGAAATAAAGACACACACACACACAGGATCATCCAAACATCTGTGCCCTGATCTGAGAACAGCCAAGTTTGACCTAAACCATAGTCCAAAGGATGTTCCATCAATGTTGACGGAACGTCCATAGAAACAACAGTAGAATCAAGTGAAACAACTTGAATCCAAACCCGAATCAAACCCAAACCTGTTTTTCACATTTAACCTTAACGGATGCGTCATAAATTACAGTGGCGGGCTGTGCATTTCAGACCTGGGCCTGCAGTGATGTCCTACCTGACTCAATCCACCTCTTAAAAGTATAATTCTGATCTATGGCTCTACAGATGATGCATTTATACCAAAACACATACAACTGCATCACCTGAACATAAAGTCATGTACAACAGTAATATTAGTCTACTCGGAACACTAATAACAGAGAAACAAAAGGAACTGACATCGATCAGACACAGGTTTAGATGTGGCATCGCCGGCTAGCACTACGCCACAGTCCGGTGTTGGCCAGCACCACGCCACAGTCCGGTGTCGGCTGGCACGGCACCGCAGTCCAGTGTCATGCTATTTAACTTCAGCGGCACCGACAACTGTGTCACCGGCACCGTGTCGCCGTCTGGTGCCATGGATCTATCCACAATACCTTACTGTTCATATTCATTAATAATATATTTTAATAATAATATTAACTTACTTTTCAGGGCCCGCCACCCAGGTTTACTGTTCGTTCGTGGTTATCAACTTGAAAGCGTTGGATAAATCATTCTTGCTGCTGAGTGTCGCGGTCAGCAGTCCTCTCTTTACAGTGTCTAGCTTTTCGTTCAAAGTTTTTCTTGAGAATGTTGTTGTAACTAAGTCTGTGACCAAATGATATCTTCACCTCCTTCATCCATTGTGAGTTGAAAAAACTGAAACAACTTGTCGCGCTACGCAAATGATCCATTTCCTTATTTCCTGTTTATCACATTGACGTGTCTGCTCAGGGCTGTTCTGCGCAGCTTTGCATAGCTCGGCCTCTCTCTATCCCGGATGCAATCAAAAGACGTGGATGCACTGACGCTATACGCCCGCTATAGGCCCGCTAGCTGGCACCAGTGAAGCCAAACTTGACGCTGATTGGTTAATGCCACAGGTCCGTCCTCATTCACTTTAAGCTACCATGTACCAGCACTGTCGCTTCTGAAGGCCTAGAGGCAGATTTTGGACCCTGGCAACACATGATAATAAATAATGATAGGATAAAAACGCTAACATAAACCCCCCCTCCAAATCTCCACTGTGGGCTGGAAGCTGAGCAACCAACTTAGGAAAGCTATGAAATGAAGAGTATAAACCATGAGGAATAATTTAATACATATTTGTGGAAAAAATATATATCTTAAAAAATATATATTCCTGATTATGTTTGGGCCAGCAGAGAAGGTCTTGCTGGCTTTGAGGGTCCACCACTGATAAATTATTAGAATATTATCTGTATTTTGATTTTTTTTTTGTGAAAATCAGGTGAAAGTGATTATGTACCAGTTTCTAAAAGCTCCGAACAACTGAAGGAAACAGGACTTTTCCAGTTCGGTCTCTCATTAACTGAACATAAACCCAGTGTGTCCATCCACTGTCATTGATCAAACTCCATGAGTTTCACTGGTGAATCAGTGTTGCAGATGATAATAGTGTGTCCAACTACAGATCCTCTGAACATGGGTCATATTTGATGATAAAGAACATATAATTTTCAAGGTACTGATGAAGCCATACATTTGTACTGTGTCATGGTTCACGTACTGCCATTCAATATATTAGAAATGTGAAAAAGCAATTACTGTTGTGCAGGTCCATCATCTAACGCAGATGAGAATAATTTAAAGTAGATAATCACGTGAAAAACTACAATCGTGGGGGTTGTCATGGATGTCGTCATCACTTTTCTACCTGGAATCATTAAAAAATGTTCCTAGGAAGGACCAGTCTGAAAATGATTACAGAAACACAGAGGAACAGCTCATCTACTTGTAGGAATGGAACCCTTTCAACCTGAGGACGTAGCTGTCAATGGCTTGGAGGCAACATGGGTAATGATTCCAGCTGGGGTAATCTTCTTAGGTTAAGAATGACTATGGCTATCAGTAGCTGCTGGAGAAAGGAAATGATGTGAATAGGTGAATATGTGAAACTGACAATGAGGAAAATCTGAGGAAATAAACAGATGTTTGACCAATGTTTCAACCAGGAAACTCAGCGACGGCCTCATTAAAAAACAACCCGCAGCTATTTCTGCACATGGAAGCAGTTTAACAGGTAAAGCCAATGCCTGTACACAAACGCACAGCCATTATCAGCTGGAGATATCCCCCCCCACCCCCCACCCCCAAACACACACACACACCACCACACACTTAGCAAAGCTTCAGGGGAGTCGACCCAACTCCTTTTTTATGAGGCGTACCCCATTAAATGGGGCTTCCCTTCAGTAACAAGTGCCCATGAGCACTGTGGAAAGACCATTGGGCTGTCCACAGGAAGCCTGGAGGACCCCACACCGATGGCTGGGATTCCACCAGCAACACATGCAAAGAGGAAGACGTGCACATTAATAAGGAATGGAAAGAAAAGCACCACAGGAATCCACACCCAGGGCTTGGATTGATTTACGCATTTGAGTGGTTTAGAAAGTCTTAAGCTTCCATTTGAATGTCAAACTAGAAGAAACTCTGAGTTTTTACAGATGAAAAACACAAGTAACTGGACAATTATACAGAGTAATGGTTATAAACTGAAGTTTTGGACCAATAATCAACAAACTGACTCCCAGTGTTGATGAATAAAGCTAAACATTAGTGTATGTGTCTATGACGAGGTCGGGTGACAAAATATTTAAAGAGGCTCCACAAGATTACTATACAGTCTTAATTATGTAAAGCAATGTTGTACTCATCACATTATTGTTAAATATTTTATTCAGCTTACACTCATCCATTTTGGGCCCAAACAGCTGACAGTGTTCCTCCCACCACAGGCATGTTCTCAGATCAGTAGTTGGGTTTAGGCTTTGACCTGATTTGTAAAGTGCTGTTTAACTACACGTATGTAAACAGAACTATTGAATTAAAGTTTAGAAAAGGCAGATCTAACCCACTATGAACCTCAGACTAATATTAAAGCCACTGGCAGTGATGGCTCCAAGGGATTTTAATTGCTGTTTTCCAACTATGGGTTGTTCCCTGTCCCCTTCCTCCACTTGCAGTTACAACATTCAACGACAACCTCCTCCTCCGAGCTGTGGCGACGCGCTGAAAATGTCAAGTTTTGACATTTGAGTTTTAGTTTTGTCGTGTTGGGTTCAGTCTGTGTTAGTACATCTTATTTCCACCGACGCTCAGGTTTCTACAAAGACACTGTTGACAAGACAAATGGGATTCGTTTAAGGGAATACACTGGACAAACCATCCTTATAGGACAGTGGATGTTCCAGCCTCTTATCAGGGGTTGTTCGTGTGCTCTTAAGTGTAAAAGAACAAATACACATTTCCACCTAACACTGACATAGTGCAGGTAATGTTGGTGAACTCACCTCCAAGGGACCTTTCTAATATGTGAGGACGGGAGCATGTATCTGGTTCCAGGTTATTACAACAGATCCTTGAAGTCCTGAAAGTTGTAAAAGTAGAGAGAGTGGACCCCTTGGTGGGTAGGATCAGACCCTTTAATGGGTGTGTTTGGAACCTTTGAGTGTGGGATCACAAACATTAATGGATGGGATGGGACCCTCAAACAGGTGGGATTGGACTTTTTAATGGGTGGGATCGGAGCCTTTGATGAGTGGGATTGGAGCTTTTAATGGGTGGGATCGGACCCTTTGAGTGTGGGATTAGAACATTTAATGGGTGGGATCAGACGCTTTGACAGGTGGGATCGGACCCCTTATCAGAACCAGAATCAGAATTGGTGGGTCTGGACCTTTTAATGGGTGGGATCGGAATCTTTGAGTTTGGTATCAGAACCTCTAATGAGTGGGATTGGACCCTTTAATGAGTGGGATTGAGCATTTTAATGTGTACGATCGCACCCTTTGAGTGTGGGATCAACACCTTTAATAAGTGGAATGAGACCCTTTCACAGGTGGGATAGATGGAATGAGACCCTTTCACAGGTGGGATAGAACCTTTTTATGGGTGGGATGGAACCCTTTGAGTGTGGGATCAGAACCTTTAATGGGTATAGGTTGGAACCTTTGATGAGTGGGATTGGACCCTTTAATGATTTGGATTGGACCCCTTGATTGGCAGGTCCAGACCACTTGATGGGCTGGATTGGACCCTTTAACAGGCCCGTTTTGGCCCGTGCGCCATACGTTTGACACCCCTATCTCCTCTATCTACTTCTTAACATGATAAACTCCAGCCCATCGTCGTTATTAAAACCATCTCACATATGAACTCCACAGCCTCTATGTCTGCTTTGCTGACTGATTAATGTCCGATCGCCGCTGGATTGTAAATTACTGCTACAAGTGACAGGCTCATAAGGCACTCGCCAACAAGAACACATTTATCTCTATTTGACTCCAAAATATATGACATTTGCATATGTAGAGCTCAGATGATAACGCGTTATTAAAGCCAGGTGAAATGACTGGGCTTCATTGGAAGATAAGCCTCACCACTGGTCGCCACAGTGACACAGACATCAGTCAAATGCTGCAAACCAACCTGTCAACGCAGCTGATTATTTGGGATTTTTAGATCATGTTAGGGGGAAACACAGCAGAAGTAGCGATGTTTCTGTGGGTTCTGTCACAGCGTTCTACTGCTCTCTAGTGGCGAGAAGAAGAAGTGTCAGGAAAGTTGAAGACGACTTTATTTATCCCACTGCGGGGAAATGTCATCACTATCAGCTGGAAAAAAAACAACAAAAATGTGCAGAGAAAGTACGGAGAGACCAAACCACAGTTGTGAAAAAAGTTAAATATAACAGACTGTGTTAAAGCAGGAATTAAACAGATAAATAAGACATTATTGTCTTGTTGTTTGACAATAGTAATGTCCTAAAGAACAAATAAATGCATCCACATTAAACATCATTAAACAGTTGTGTGTCCTATATGGGAAGCAATGATAAAGAAACATTATTATTTCGTGAATCTCTCAGTATTTTTGTTTAAATGATGGCCTACATTTTTACAGTGCGAGATCCAAAAAAGAAATTCAATGTCTTGGTATCAACGAATTAGCAAAAAAAGACTTTTAAAATTTACGTCACGTATTCATATTGTGACAAATGTACATAAATCAGTTAGGAAAGACAATAACAATAATTTAGAAGTTGACAGAAGTAGATGTGAGTCTTAAAGGATTAACAATATATGGGAGATTTTCTTTGGGAAGGATATAAAATCAAGTCTTAACGCTTTAAAACAATGTATCCACAAGGGGGCACAAGCCAGTGTCTTCTTGTGCCAGTCCCAAGCCCAGATAAATACAGAGGGTTGTGTCAGGAAGGGCATCCAACATAAAAACATTTGCCAAAACGAAATATGCAAATCACACTTAAGACTCCCATACCAAGTTGTTGGGTCAAGGCCCAGGTTAACAACGACCGCCATTGTGATGTTCACCTACAGGGTGCCATAGGAAATTGGACTACTGTTGGTCAAACAAGGAGAGGAGGAAGGTGTGTTGGAAGGAAGAGAGAGAAGAGGGAAGCTAAGAGCTTCGGTCTGAGAGTAGGGACTCTGAATGTTGGAACTTTGACAGGAAAAGGTAGAGAGTTGGTGGACATGATGCAGAGGAGAAAGGTAGACATACTGTGTGTCCAGAAGACCAGGTGGAGAGGTAGCTAGGCTAGATGTTTAGGAGCAGGGTTCAAGCTGCTCTATCATAGGGTAGATACAAAGAGAAATGGAGTAGGAGTTATCTTGAAGGAGGAGCTTGTTAGGAATGTCATGGAGGTTAAAAGAGTATCAGATAGTCATGAGTCTGAAGCTTGAAATTGAAGGGGTGATGTTCAATGTGGTTAGCGGGTATACTGGTCCTGATGATATATCTGTGGAGGTGTGGAAGTGTCTAGGAGAGGTAGCAGTAGAGTTTTTGACTGGGTTGTTCAACAGTATCTTAGATAGTGAGAAGATGCCTGAGGAATGGAGAAGTGTTCTGGTGCCCATTTTTAAGAACAAGGGAGATGTGCAGAGTTATGCTAACTGCAGAGGAATAAAGCTGATGAGCTATACCATGAAGTTATGAGAAAGAGTAGTTGAAGCTAGACTAAGGACGGAAGTTAGAATTGTGAACAGCAGTACGGTTTCATGCCAAGAAAGAGTGCTACAGAATTGGCTTTGCGGATGTTGACAGAGAAGTACAGAGAAGGTCAGAGGGAGCTGCATTGTGTTTTTGTAGATCTGGAGAAAGCTTATGACAGAGAGGAACTGTGGTATTGTATGAGGAAGTCTGAAGTGACAGAGAAGTATGTTAGAGCTGTGTGGGACACGTATGATGACTGTAAAACAGTGGTCAGGTGTGTTGTAGGTGTGACAGAGGAGCAGCTCTGAGCCCCTTCTCATTTACTATGGTGATGGACTGACTGGCAGATGAGGTTAGACAGGAATCTCCGTGGATTGTGATGTTTGCAGATGACATTGTGATCTGTTGCAAGTGCAGGGAGCAGGTCTTCAAAAATGACACATGTCAATGTTGTACAAGAGTCCAATTAACACGACCACAAGAGTCGTGCAGGAAAACTTAAAAGTAGGAAAAAAGTTAAGGAGCTGCTGTACAGGCAGCGTCCTCGGGCGCTATTTTAAAATGGAATGAATAGAATGTTGTTGTTACACCTGTGATGTGAGGCTGTAAACTGAATTGCCCTTCAGGGATCAATAAAGTGGTTTGAATTGGATTGAATTGAACATGAGCACAGACATGTTTTGGCCTGTTATCTAATGTTTTATATTGTTTCATTGGTTTGATTTTTTTTAATCTGGGGGGGGGATTTTTTTGCATCTTTTCCAGATGTCCAAACCCTGTCAACACAGTGTCGGTTCTAGACAGCGGGTTTGTCCAACTCCTTCTCCTTAAACATATTTAATTTTGGGGGAAACATGTTCCTCCGCTGTCAACTGGAGCTCTGCATCTAATATCATCCACGTCCACAACATGTCCTGTTGGATCAATGTCAAAGTTAAAGTCTGTTTGTCCTTTCAGAACAACTTCTTGAATCTTGATGAATTTTAACCCTTTCATGCATAGTAATCACTACAGTGGACAGGTATTTAACTGTTGTTTTCTCTTATATGAACGAGTCTTAATGTCGTAGTACAAAAAACCCTTAAGTAGGTTATAATAATTCATGTATAAATCTCTTTACTTTGGATCCACGTTTACATAAACCATCTCTGGACTCATATCAAATGTCTGCATTTCCATACATCGTACACACGCAGAAGTGAAAAAGTTAAGAAAATTCTGCTTTATCTGCTATCACTCCACTGTGCGCTCGCGGTGCCACTAGATGGCGGCATGACGTCACGCCTCGTCCCAAAGTCAGACTCCCGTGGAACTTCTATCACATATTTTTGAAGTTAACGGTGCTGGATGTCGCTGCGGTGTTTTATACAGACAAGACAGGAGAAGACGCACATCGAAGGTTAAAAACAACACTAAATATAGGGAATACTGATGTGAAAGGGTTACATCAAGGTTTTTCCGCAGCTCAAGTAATCAATTACTTCAAACAAAAGGATCGGATCCACCACAGGATGTTTGTAACTTAACGACAAGAAACATTTGCACCTAAGTTCAGCCTCTTCAAATGAGTCAAAATGGAACGTAAGTAGTCATTTTCCAGTGTTGTGAATGCAATTAGCTCAAATTTATTAATATTATTATAATAGTTATTATTACGAACAGGTCACATTTGAAAATTTGATCCCAATCTTAATGTGTTTTTACGTGTATATACAAAGGCCAAAGAAACATTTTGAAAAATTAAATTAAAAAATAATAAAACTTTGCTATTATATATTTTTAGGCTCTTGGCCCTCTACATGTGTTAATGACATGCTAATCTAAGCTAGTTCTGATGTGTATTAAAATTATTTGTGCGAATGCTAATGTGGGCGTTTTAAGCTAATTTATTAACCGATTCATGATGTTTCAACACATTATGTCTTTACATAGCTATGATTGTATGTTTTTTCTAAATGTGGATGTTCTATTTGTTTCAAGCTATTTCTGATCAGGTTATGAAGGGTTTTTTTTACATGAACTCAGGACGAAACAGCAAAAGCAGCAAAAATCAGGTGAGACTGTGTTGTATTTGGTTTTAAAAATGCCATATTAAAAAGAGATTCTTTTATGTTTTGATGTTGTGAGTAAAGGGGCAGGACTACATAAGCATTTGCTTCCTCCTGCTCCTTGAACCCATATGAAATCTTTATTGTCTTTTTTTTTGTATGTTTTATTGTGATCTTGAATGGATGTGTTCAAGATAAATACAAAAAAAAACAAAACCAAACCAAACCAAAATCAATGGACAGAATGACTGATCAATAGCTATAATATTATGAATGTCAGTTAATAGGCTGTGTCAGTCAAAGACTAAAACCTCACACTTCCAGGGGCGTGTGAGGTCCATGGAGGCAGTGGAGCTTGAGGCATCATGGACATTGTGAATGGTCAGAGGAGGATGAAGCTGTGGCGGGAGGTAGAGGAGGATGTGGAGGTGCTGCTGCAGGGCAAAGCATCCTGGGGGGCACTGAGCATTAAGAGCCCCTGGTCATCACCAAGGTAACAGCACCCATCAGCTCATTACATACAACACATGTTATAAACACAACAAAATATGAACCACCGCATATCTGTAATTATATGATTAGTCTGGGCATGTGTGTTCATCATGTATTTATTTATTACCTGTAGAGGTGTGTGTGTTTGCATATTTATTCAGTACTTGCCCCCAGTGTGTGTGTGTGTTCGTGTATTTTGTCATTACCTGTCCAGGTGTGTGTGTTTGTATATTTACTCACTACCTGTGAGGGTGTCTGTGGTCATGCATGTGTGTATTTACTGTGTAGTTGGTGTGTGTTGGTGCAGGTGGAGGAGGGTGGCTTGGCCGTGGCTGTGGCCTCAAGGCTGGAGGCCAGATGGTGACTGTGAACGATGTCGCTCTCAGCGGATCCAGACAACAGGCCATCAGCCTGGTGAAGACCTGCTCCGGGACCCTGACCCTGGTGGTCCACAGGTAGATGTTTGGATCCTTTCCATTTTTATCCTTACATGTCATCTTGACACCACAGTGGTTTTCAGTCTAAATTTTAACATTCATGTAGATTAGAATTTTTTTTTTCCTCAGGTAAAATCCTCAATGTTGGTTTCGAATCTGTTTTCGTGAGAGAGTTGTGATTGGTGAGACTTGAATGGACATGTTGGTGCAGGAAACAGAAGTGATGAGGAGGTGATGGGCAGGTTTGGTATACAGGAGAGGA
>JAPTHA010168787.1:0-16306 GCA_029814585.1 Gymnapogon annona | reverse complement strand
AGCCTCTTAGTGATAAAGACAAAATCTTCCAAATTAATTGAATAGACTCGAATGGAATTCCCGGTATGAATACATCCCCCATTATGAGTGGATATAAAAACTGAGCCCTACGTCAAGTATGGGAAGTATCACTGTGCTTTATAGTTGATATTAGCCAATGAACAAACAGAGACCTGAATGAACAACATATACAAATGAACATACTTGATTGAGGTGTGCCTGTGTGGAGAACTGAGACGTGGTGGACTTAATGATTTTCTGAATGGAAAAGGAACCCACAGGAAACCTACAGCAATAAGAACAGTAAAGAGGTTAAAGAAAATAATCTGTATATTCACACTTTGAACAAGTTGAAGAGGTACCACCTACTTTTCTATGAGCTGGTTCCAATTCTCCTGGATAAAATCCCAGGCAAACAAATAGCCCGAAAAGCTGCTGGACACAGTGTTGATAACCAAGGGCAACTCCTGTGTCTGGATGATGTTGCCCTGAAGACCTGCCTTCAAGATCCTACAAACACAACCAAAAGGTTCAACACTGGTCGGCTAACAGCACTCACACAACACTAAAACACTAACGCCACTAAGTCAACTAGAGAATAGCATGTAGTAAACAAGTGTACATACAGTATATATATATAATTTTCTAAAAAGTAAATAGGATAGGCCTTTGATGTCGCGTGAAGAGAAATTTATTTCGCTCAGTAGCAAGCAAACAAACATACACACTATGAACCACAGCACTAAACAAACACACATCTACACATAAATACAACACTAGCATAAACTAAAGCAATATACAAACGTATATCTACATATACATACAAACAAACATGAACCACAGCGATAACGCCTACATCATGTACTGAAAACACAAATTTGCGACATCAGACAACTGTACGTCAGGTTGTATTGAGGTGATTTAATAATTGCTCTCAGGCTGTTTGGTGCTCAGATGTGCATCTACCGTGCTGTAAATATATCAGGTGAATATGAATAGGTTGAGGGGGCAGCTGAGAGATCCTGTACTGACACGACAGTGCATTTCTTTACATCTAACTACAGCTATTCTACTCCTGATGGTTTTAAATCTAAACAATCTACTTGATCACAATTATATGTAATTCCATACGAATACTAAGCACAGATACAGGTGCTTTATCCAGGAGACAGATAAAAACACAGACAGATACTGACCACGCTATACACCGTGTGTCCTGAGTGGATGCCAGGCCCTGCAGCATTTTTCTCTTTTCTGCATCATAGCTGGCCTGTGAGTACATTTCCAGCAAAATAGACCAGCTTTCCGTTGACTGAGCAGCTACAGTGAAAACAACTCGCTGCAAATCTCCTGGGATGCTAAAAAATATAAATGCACAAGCATAGTTCAGATTCTGACTAGCAATTTTTTTTTTCCCCCTAAAGTTTAAAGTTTTTTTCTTGGTACATACTGTGCAGTCCCATTGGATTCAATATATCTTTTGAACATGGTTTTGGCTTTCTGTATGCAGCTGTCGACATTCAGACTGCAGGCTGTCTCCAATAGGGCTGAGCGTAGCTCCTGTTTTGAGACACTTCTCTCCTCGTCCCATGTTTGGTTTTCCATTAGAAAACCAAAATGACCGAGAATATAAGCCTGTATGAATGAAAAATGTCAAGTTATGATCCTGAAAATATAACTACATTTCTGTTCACTGTATATACACTGGTCAGCCATAACATTGACCATCACTCGGCAGCTGAATCAGGTCAACTGGACTGAGTTTTGTCTTGGAAGACAAGTGGCTTCATCATAACTCAGTCCAGTTGACCTGATTCAATTGCCTACAGATGCCTTTGACTTGTACGAATGAGAATTTACACAAACAACATTATGGCCACTAACAGACAAAGTGGAATTAATTTGGATTTCTCATTTTCTTTACAGCGGGAACGAGTGGTGGTTTAAATCACTGGTCAGATCATTTCCAAATCTTGCATTCCTTACATAAAAGGTTAGTACCTCCTAAAAGTAGTCCAAAGAACAACAGCTGGATCTCAAACAAATGGCATTATTATCTGTCTAATGTTGTGTAGGTGTTCCTTCTTCCTCAAAAACACCTTTGACGCAAAGCTCAGACTCCAGCAGACAGACCGCTGTAGGTGTGCTGTGATATCTGAGACTGGGATGTTCTTCCATAGCCCAATTTTGGTCAATACTAACCACTGCAGACTAGGAGCAGCCAAAAAGATCTGCAATTGTGGAAATGCTCTGACCTCATCATCATTGTTACAATGCACGGTTCCTTACACTCCACATTTGCCATTAAAAGGGTTTGGTTTCAGGGATGAATTTTCTTTGTACTGAGGTACACGATGTGAAAGGCCTGGAGGCTAATCAGTGATTTTATATCAGTGATATTATTCCAATACATAAACACTACTTTACCTGACCATGCAAAACCACAGAGGGTAACTTATTAGTTTTAAGTCTACATGTTATCACATAGTGTTTGATGGTTACATGGATTAGTTTGATTCCATGGTGTATTTAATATGCAATATACCGTCATACGAGACACAAGATTTGTCTCCTGTCGATTGTCAAGCAGTCTGTAGATGTTCTTGAGCTGTAACAGGGCCTCTGTGACGGGAGGAGTCTCAGTTTCATTGGTCATGTAGTTCAACAGATTGAGGACCTGCCTGAAGGACACACGGCCCAGTCTGACACAAAGACGGAGAGAGGAAAGACAGAGAGCATTATAAAAATCAAATGTACTCGGGAAAAAAATAATCCTGATTCGTTATTGAATTTCTACCTGGAAAGAGCAAACATGTTGTGTATCAGTGAGGCTCGATCCTCAGGTGTAAGAACATTGACATCATTGATCAAAGCGTCTATAAGAGCAGCCCAGCCTTCGTCTCCGTAGTGAACAATGTAGAAGCCTGTATTCCTGTGATTCAGCTTCAGCCATTTAATACTTTGTGGCACTTTCAGTGTCTCTGAAAAAATAATTTTAAAAAATACAATAAAAACAATTAGAATACGGACACATTCTGATACCATGTTTCATGTCACACAGTACCTAAGACTGACAACTGTACGTTTTACCTGACTTGGTCTTCAGAGTGAACACTTGCTTGCACTCAGGGCCCAGACTGCAGGTGTCATTGATGTAAGTTACTGGGATATGCCACAAGCTATTGGAAAGTACAGGACATCATGAGCTCCAGGTTCTTTAGTATTTCTATGATGTGTGATTGTGTGTCACAGTGTAGTTCACCTGGAAGATTGAGTGGCGTTGTTAGATGTGAGCATGAAGTGTTCCTGCGTGAGGGTAACTTGATCCCCATTGCGGTTTACAGTGACCAATGGGAAGCCTTTCTGTGACGTCCATGAGTTCATCATTTCGGACACATTTTGGTGCTGGGTAGATACATCAAACTGAGAAAAAAACATAAACTAATTATTTAATTATTGTGGGTATTCTATTAAAAATTTAGCTATATTCTGATGATATAACAAACCTTTGTTTTCCAAAGTGAAATCCCAAACTGATTTTTAAAAAATATGGTTTAAATAAGCAACATTTAAGTCTTTGTAACCTGTTTTTAAGAAGATCATAAATGCAAACTTCAGAGATTTCTCATAGCAAACAGAAAACAGTACATGAAGAAAAATCTGAGTCCAACTTTGGTGATGCTCCTAATGTGAGTATAAAGTAACATAATGGTGATGGAGGGAGCATTCAGGAAGCTTTTTTACACCTTACTGTTAGTTTACTCTTACTGTTCTTCTGACCTATATGCTAATATTTTAGACCTGTATGGAATATTTTAATGATTTGCACTAATACTTGTGGAAAAAGGAACTGTTACATATAATCACAAGCAAAAAATTAGTGTTTTCAGCCCCTTTTTATAATACACACAAGTGCTCTCACAGTTGAAACTGGCCCTCTTATTATAAATCAACAATCATCCCTTAAATGAAATTGAATTACCCCTTACTTTGACTTCTTTGTGGGCAAAAAATGTTTAATCCCAATAGACTCCTGTATTGTGCAGGTGCAAGCAATGCATGAACAGAGTAATCAGGGGGAAGTAATGAGTTGGCAAACCGTCACTAATTATACAACCTACTGTCTGTGCTCTGTCTCGCTCAGATAAAAGGGGCTGATGTCTTCCAGAGTTCAGCATTTTTATCCAGTATTCAACTTGAGAGGACTTAATAATTGGTCATACAGTAGTAGAAAGATGTCAAACAATAACAGGTCAAACTGAGAAACGTAAACATTGAGCTGAACCTGTGTGAGGCTGTTCCAGAGGTTGTCAGTGTCAGTGTTGAGTCCACTGAACTGTTTCAGGTACTGGATGATCCCTTTTCTGAACTGCTGATCCCCTGGGAGGGAGGCATTCAGCATCAACAGAATAGATGCTCCCTGAAAGAAAAGACACAAACCCAGAATGGTCACATAAAACACAACACTAATACACACTGTAGGAACCTTTTGTGTGCATTCCTACAGCACAGGAACTACGACCTACTCTGACAGAGGGTCTTTTTCAGTTCTACGGGAACTTTATGAAAGTGGTGTTTGCTGATTGGTAGACCTCAGGCCTCGCACATTTCTGCATCTTGCAGAACAGAGAATGCGTTATGGTGAATATAGCATGGCTGTGATCAGGTCCTGGGCATATCACCTATATCTTTTCTAAAGAGTGATGATGATTTCTTTCGGCTTGTTCCCTTCCAGGGTCGCCACAGCAAACCCAATTCGCATATTTGATTTGGCAGGAATTTTTACGTCGGATGCCCTTCCTGGCACAACTCATGCTCATACCGGGGATCGAACCCGGGTCCCCCTATACACCAGCCCAGTGTATAGGGGGATTGGAAGATTGAGCGACGCTGGGGGCCTTACCAAATGAGCTATCCAGCCAGAGCTTTTCTAAACAGTATACATCGGCTTATACAACAGATCTACAAACAACACTTATTAGTTAACAATAATAAAAACTTCCTGTGGTCTTTTTGGCTTTCTGGTCTCCATGTTATCTGTAGTGTTTCAGCTCTCGTATCCACAACTGTGTGATCTTCTGAGAACACACGTCTGGACCGTGAAGAGATGAAGACAGTGTGGACACGTTAATTTTGTTGCTCTGTCCACATTCGCTTTGCTGTTGACACAGGCAGCACGGAGACGCCACTGAACATTTTACAGAGATCGTCTTGGACTATGTTTGGATTATATTCTATATTCTGTGTCAAACGTGGACTTAATTATGAACATAAATAAAAATAAGTTTCAACCCGTGTGAAAGTTGTACCATGCATAAAAGTGCTTTGGAGGACGCAAAATAAGATTATGTCACACCGCTCCGTACCATGGTACTACTGCCTATGTGAATGCACAACAAAAAAGTTCCCCTAGGGAGAGCAGTTTGTAGAACTACTCTGTAGGAAAGTGCCCATAGACTTGTATTCTACATGACGTTTCCAAAAACATACCTTCTCATAGGAGACAGAGTCAAACATCTCTTCCACTTGTTCTGAAGTATTCACTTCAGTCGACACAGCATGAGAGGAGTTTAGTGCATCCTTCTCCAGAGCTCTGAATCTCACATCCAGGAACAAATTACCCTTCAAACAACCAGAAACAATCAGTGTGACTAGAGGCACACAGAGCACCTAAATAAATATGAAACAGAATAATATCTATTTCAGTTGGGTGTTTGAGATGGGCAGTTTAACGATTCTCCATATTGTTTTAAATCTTGGGTTTTTGTTGCTTCTTTATGTGGTTGAATGAGAAACAACAGGTTAAAATACTTCAGAGTTCATTAATTTAGAATATTAAGAAGAGTAAAAAACTAACATACATTAACTTGATGAATCACATCACAAAAGTTAAATAATTAAACTACAGTAAACAAATACATTCATCTTAAGTTGCATGTGTCACATGACCAAAAATAGACATTGCAGTTTGAAAACTATAACATGGAGTATTGTGTTTTCTTTTGAAAGCATCTGACTTGAGATTACTTTAAAGAGCGAAACAATAGTTTCAGAATCGACATGTGTTATAGTGTGACCTCTAACATGATAAATGTGCTAATAATGGAGTATAATGAGAGGAACAAGCTGGGAGGAGAACTACAAGTCGAGACTGTGGATGTGTGCATGACAGGTTTCATCTCGGTTTTGTACCAGTTACATCCCTAGTTTCAAACAATTCAAGAAGCAACATACAAGACAAATGTGTCAACTTACAATGTCCAGTTCAGGCAAAACAGTTTGTAGTGACATGTACTGCATGTAAGTGGCAAAGCCTTCATTAAGCCACAGGTCATTCCACCAGCTCATGGTCACCAGATTTCCAAACCACTGAGATAAAACAGCAAAGCATTAGTCAAAAACATGCAGCATGTTCACTGTCGGTGCTGGTTTCACAAACACAAAGGCTACCTGATGAGCGAGCTCATGGGCTATGACTGAGGCCACGACTTGTTTTTCCAAAAGAGAAGACTGTTTTCCCACCAGCAGGCTGGTTTCTCTGAAGGTGATCAATCCCCAGTTCTCCATCGCTCCTGCCAGAAAGTCCGGGATGGCAACCAAGTCTTATATGGACAAAAGAGAATATATCATCCAGTGTAAAGCAGGGAGGGGAAAGAAATCTGAATAAAGCATGTACTATTTATGATTATTCAGTATTTATTTCTCCACCTAGCTTTTTTAAAGGATAGTCAATCTCAAAGAAGTTATTGTAAAACTCCAGTAGTTTACAAGCTGCGTCCAGAGCATACTCAGTGTGCTCCTTCTTCTCAGGCACTGAATAAACAGAAACCTACCACACAAACATAAACATAATGAGCCGATACAAAGTGCAGTTATTGTGCAGATGACAACACAAAGGTAATGTATTAAACATCTGTGAAAACAGAAAGGGGCCACAACTTACCAGGGTTTCAGAGACATTTCTGCTAACTGGGGTGAACTTAGCAACAATAAATGCTACTATGTAGGTGCTCATATTCACACTGGTCTTTTCAAATTCATCTAACTGGAGACCGTTCGGAAGTGATGTGGTTTTAGCCTGAAAAACACAACATGAGACAACATGACTACAAAACTAATTAAGGTACAAACGATCACACCAGCTATGACCCAGTTGAGCCAATGCTGAAATACTTAAAACAAATAACACAGTTGTTATAACTGTATTGGTCAGGAAAAAAAATAAATCTATGCAGATAAATAAATTTGCCATTTTCTGTGGTAATATATATTTTATTGAAACAGATACATGCACTGATACACTATTATTCCTTTATTAAATTAACTAAATTTAAAGATCACTTTTACATTTCTACTTTAGGATAATGATAAACCTATAGATAATTAAAAAAAGACATAATCGAAGGTTATACTTTTGTAATGTAACCTAGAATAACATACATCAAAATTAAAATTCCACAGTAAAATGAACTATGACAGTACCTGAGGCATGTTAGACAGAGTCATGTAGTCAGGTTTTCTGATGATTTTAATCAAAAAAGTCGCTTTGAAAGACGGCTCATCGAAACAGGGGAAGGCCTTCCTCGCTGACAGAGGCTCAAACTGGGTAGCAGCAAGAACCCTACGAGAAGTATGGAGATCAGCTTGAATAAGCTGGCGGTCACATTAGTAGCAGAAGTAATATTCAAGATACCTTTTGTTTCCATCTTTGTCACTGTATGAACTATTGTAGAAACCATCATAGGTGTGAGAGAGATTGGCAGAGTAATCAAGGGTCAAAACACATCGCTGGTCTGCCTTCAGCTCCTCTGAGAACTTCACCGCTATTTGCTGTTGTGGTTTGTACTCAAGTACAGTCACATCAGTGGCATTCCCATCACCCAGCTGGAACAAAAGGAATATTCACAATATTCATATTCTTAAAATCTCAGTCGATGCATAGCGACCCCCTTATTGTCACTATTTGCGCACACTTGATCATATGTCATTCTGTTCAACTATAAGCAAATGTGTCAATCTTTGTTTATCATTCTGTATGTTGACAAGGAGACATCAACACCACCACTCAGCACCAGTAAAATGCAAAAGTACAGTGCATAAAAATTGATCATCTGCAAAGGCATGTGTGCCCACGGCACGTGATGCAAATTGTCTAAATTGTTGAGTTCCATTTTTATTCAAACAAATTTTACTGTAAAAAAAGGACACTACAGAAAAGCAGTTTCAGAGGCGTTTACAGAACATAAGAGTTCCAGTTAATCCCAGGAGTTCTGATTATGCCAGTCACTTCAGGTGTTTTCAGTGTTATTTACCCGCCTTTCCGAGCCCATACGATAATGATGGCTTTGCAGTGGTCAAGTAATCTACTGGCTAAGAAAATTCTGATTCTAGTCAAGGTACAAGTCTAATGGCAGTTTTTTGGTGTGTCCCACGGATACTGATGATGGTGCATACACTGCTAAGGAAGGGCTTTATACAATAACAGATTGCATCAGATAGAACAAAGGGTGTGAGTGGTGAAAATGATATTTTTCCCCATCGCAATTTCCTGCAGTGGTGTACAAGCTTTCAGTTTTTATAAATGTGCGTGCAAAATTCTTGCATGAAAATCGATACTTGGTATGAAAATATTTGTACTCACCAACACCAAACATATGACATACTAAACATGTTGCAAACCCACCTTGAAGGTAGCTTTGGTAATGTTGAGATTAGCACTGTGCAGGACAATGCGCTTAGTGTCATGACGCACAGTCATGGTGATGACAGTGGTGCCAGTAAATGTCATTTTGTCCAGGTCAGGGTTCAACGTGAGCTCGTAGCTGAGAGGTTGTATGCTCTGAGGCAGCCGTAGTTGTGCCCAAGGAAACATCTCACCGTTGGTGGAAATAGGATACACAGGCTCAGTGGGAGTGGTCGGTTTACGGCAACCTGACTGAAGAGGAACACGGGGTGAAAGAGCCAAAAGAAAGGATACATGGATGAATATCACATATTTATGAATCCAAACATACTAGCAAAACACTTACAAAGCAGAACTAATGAAGAGTTTTCTTTACCTTGGTGAAGGTGCATTCGGGTATAAAGTACAGTACCATGGTCATAGAAGCCACTATAACCAGGAATAGCACACACACAACCATTGTACGCACTGAGGGTCGTGAAAATGACCTGAAATCAAGTATGGTTCAACATTAGTGAGTGATCTACAAAAGCAGTACAATAAAGTAGTACAGTCAAGTGGGGTCGCTCTATGGAAGCAAAAATTCTGTCTAACTTTACTATGCAGGACAATTCATACAAATGACCCCTGCAAATTCACCCTTATACAGTACGTGTGTTCTTCATCTATATAATGTGGGAATGGAAGCCAAATCATCAATATAAGACATGTTGGAACATTAGCAGTCAACAGTCTATCATTTAGGCCACTATGAAAAAGCCTTAATACTGTAAAGCAGCATGGTTATGACTAACATTCGATTTTCCTCCTGCAAACATTTAATGTCTAATGTTTAATTGTTATTACTTTCTGCAAACACAACTGTAATCGTCATACACTACTGGTGGTGGTGTAAAAATGATAAACTACAGACATTATAATGAAAATAATGTAAAAGTATTTTCATGGTACTTTAAAAGTAGTAGCAGTTTAAAGAAATGTTGCTCTATAAATTCACATCCAAGCATACATTTTTATACATGTGACAATATGGTTCACTAAAGTTAAATACTTACAATAATATCTACGAATGCAAATTTCTGGACTTAAAATTTTTTTTAAAAATCTGTAAAACTTGGAAAATAAGAACACGTCACTGAACTTTCCATGTGACCAAATTCAATAACATATCATCTTGACGTGACAAACCCTTTCACACACACTGCACAGTATCCCATATGATGACATTCTCAGTGTATTACCTGGGTGGGGATTGTCTGATATAAGGGGAGGAAGCGGATCTGTGAGCCGAGCTGCGATTCATGAAGGACATGCCAAGGAGCCGGGCTGAAGACTCGCAGTCCTCCTCCTCCTCATCCATATCATTCTCTCCGAGACCTCGCACCAGCAGCCGTGAGCTCCGAGGCTCATACACTACCTCATCTGGGTCAAGAGCTGGAAATGTCTGCAGAGGACACATACAGCATACGATATTCTATAGGGAAGCTGAGCAATGCAGTGCTAACTTGTTGATAAAATGGGTTATTTTAGCTCAGTTTTAAAAAGAGACATAACTTCTTGAAGCTAGAGAAAAAAGATACAAAGATGACATTTTGCTAATAAGAATTCTCGGGAGTTCCAGCAAACAGAATAAACAGTAAATGAAGCATGTTATATGGAAAACTGAAAGCACTCTGTAAATTATAATCAACTCTATAATTAACTGATTATTTCCCAATAATTTCTTATGATCAGTTTAACAGATGAAAGCAGGTGTGATAGCATGTACTACGTGGTGCAAATAATCCTTGATTGACAACTATGCAAATTATGGAGTTTGCCTGTATGGGTTTGCAGTCATTTGGGTAATGGTAATAGCGGCATTCTTTTTGGTTTTTGAAGGCACAAAACTAAAATTTTTTATACATATATATATATATATATATATATATACATACACACACACACACACACAAACATATATATATATATATATATATATATATATCTCAGATAACACACATGACTCAACTTGTGTTTGGACGTTGTCTCTAAGAGTGGATGCTTTAGAGAAAAACACCTATAACTCCCTGCCTCTCAGTTACAATTGAGGAATAGATGGAATCTGAAACAGCTTGAAGAGCCAAAAAGCAGTTCAGTTTCCTTTTACTTAGCTATAAGGATCTTATTATGACATTATCTTATAAGAGATTCATGGACACTTATCATACAAAAGTACCGGAAATGCTGTTGAATCTTTGGCTAAGTCGACAACATCAGGCTCCTCTTCAAACATGCTGTTCTCAATCATGTTCCGTGGAAGGTTAGCATGATCTAAGACAGAAATAGGAAGAGAAATAAGAGGAATTGAGAGAGGAGAACAGACAGAACACAAACTCTTCGGTTTCATGCAATGTCACTTGTGTGATATGTTAACGGCATAAAATATATTGTGTTGTTGAATGTGTAAAACCCTAACAGAGTTGTGGCGTAAAGCCAGTAAAAAACAAAAAGAGCTGTTACTAGTTTCCCTGAAAACAAAGGCAACTTGAAGCCGCATCTTACAAAGTAGGGTGTCTTCAAGTTTCCTGTTGGTAAGCAACCCACAGTACTTCCTAGTTGTTTGACCTAGATAAAAAAGCTTATTATGCTACAAAGATTGCTGCCTGTACCTTAATTAAGATATTATGACACTCGGTTAACACAAAGATATCGTAGAAATTACCTCACAACTCATCCATTTACCTGCACTGAACCGATAATGCCTTCAAAACTTGCACAAAGACTATCCATCAGCAGCCCATGTTATAGCACAGGTTAAATAACCTGAACTTCCACAAATAAAACTGTTACTCCAGCATGAGGAGAAGCATTGTGTTGCTTTACTAAGGGCATGTGATTCTCCAGTAGGAAATTGCTGTCGAAACAATCAGGGATATGTTTAACTTCTTAACTCAATAATAACGAAAGTAGTAAAAATGCTTAAGTCTCCCATTCTGCTTCACATTCCCGTCATGTTTTACATAGTGTGAACAATACAGTTTTAGTTTGAAAAGATTTTAAGGGAAAAGCACAGTAAACAGGAAAGTACCTCCAAGGTTCAGTTTCTGTGTCCACAAAGACAATGACAGTAAACAAAGCTGAGCTTATACTCCTCAAATAAGTCCCAAAACATAAACTACACACAGGGTAAACGTATCTGTCCCATACAGTCTATCTAATCTCCACTGTTGTGATACAAATGCTATTAATAGGCTAGTAGTTAAGTAGTTGGTAATGTGCAATATCAAGGCAAGGATTTGATCAAAAATAAGACCACATTAATCTTCAACGATAGGCATCTCTACTTCAAACAGCTACACTATGTTGTAAGTGTATAATAATGATAGTTATTAAAGAAAACTACAATGTGACAATTAACAGTGAGACAACAATTAGCACCTTTGGCAAGTTGGAAAAAGTAGTAAGTCATGTACTTTTGTCAAGGTTGGATGTAAATATAGCAATAACGCATATTATCTACTGACTGCTCTACAGTGTTTACTAAAAACATGTGTAAGACTAACCTGCAGTCTTACAACTAGAGTTAAAGATGTCGTATGTGTTTAAGATTTATTTTGTAACTCAACATTGTAATCAGTACATCATGAAACAGAGGAATTGTTGCAAAATCTGAGTTAGTGCCGTCGAGTCACAACTCAGCTTATAGAAAAAAGGAAGTCACAATGAAGTGATTTGGTGTTTACTTGTTCCAAATCAAATCCTGTTATACAGTAACACAACAATACAACTACAGCAGGACACTGAGCGTTCCTGAAAGCTGCTCAAGTGTATGCACAAGCCTTTTTGTTTGCTTTAATAAAGCCTGAGATCCTAGCAGAGGTTATAGAACAGCTGGCAAGTCAAATCCGAGCTGTGGGCTATGACTTAGTATCTGCTCCACAGGCAGAGACAAAATATAGCTATTATCACACCACCAGGCTTGCACTAAACAAACCATGCTGCTCTGATAACAGGCGACTTGGAAAATAGACCTCGACGGGAGTGTCAATAGAATTATATCTATTTAATTAAAGGTTAAATAAATACAAATAAATAAACATGCGCACGAAGAAAGATAGTATCTATGACACGTCAAAGACTCAAAACTCTGTTGTTGAAGTTCTTCGGTTCAAAGAAAATGAAAACATTGCGTATATGAAACCACAAAATGAACATAGTTTATTGTGTGCTTCAGGGAAAGTAATTTACAGTCAGATGTTCCACCACTGCGAGACTGTCAACACTGGCGTTACCTCACGAGAAATCTCAAGCAAAACATAAGCAGCTTCATTATATAAACCAAAAAAATGCAGGTTCCATTTGACTGGTCAAACATGTGTCCTCGAACGAATGTCACGTCCAGTGAAGCTGCAGCTAATGTCATGTTAGTTATTAGCTGGCCTGCTTCTGTTAGCTTCCCGTTACTTCTAATCATCGACTGTCCTTACCTGTGCAGTTGCTGTCAAATGGATCCATTGCTGGTTATCTCATATAGCACCCGGAGTCTAATGTAGGATAACTGATTATTCGTTGGGTTTACAGGCGTAATTTTTAAGGAGCTGGACACTGTATACCGCAGGCTATCGGCTATCGGACGCTCCCAATAAACAGCAGCCTATTCTGACTCCACTGACGTTAGCTGCGCAATAGCTAGCATGGAACTAGCCAACTTCTGACAACTGTAACTGCCCGAAAGGCATTCATAAGGATAACTGAGTCATTTAAACAACTTTATCCTACATAGCTGCCGATTAAACTGCTGAATGAATATAACAGAAACTGCTCCGAATAACAGCAAAACAAAATAATGTAAACAAATGCAAGTCTAAAAGGCTTGACAAACTAACGAATGACCAAATGACACTTTCCTGCTTCTCCCACCAGTTGTTGACAGTCTCCCCTCTGCTGAAATCCAATTGGACAGCGCTGTAAAGGGGCGTGGTCACGCCGCAAAGCACACATACACATTTGTCCTATACATCATCACCCCAATTGTTGTTAAAATAATAAGCTATTTATTTTGTATTATTTTTATAGTATTATTTATTTGTAGTAGTTTTGTTAGCACTTTTTCTCCTCATCCTGATCCATTACATTGTCAATCTATCACACACGACACCTGATTTGGGTCAAGGAATTACTATTATTGTTGTCATTGTTATTATTGGCCCCATCACATTTTTTGTGATACGTTACTGTCTTATTTTTTTCTTAAAACTGAACATTTCCTGATATAAAACATTTAGTATGTTTTCAATGTTTTATTGTCAAAGAAAACTCAGTTTATGAGATTTGCAAATCATTGAATTCTGTTTTTGGAATTCTATTTGTAAACACATATATTAAAAAAGTTACACATTGTGAAAACTAAAATAGTCCCTCAGTTTCTTTTTAAAAAAATGATGAGGATCTAGGGGGAAAAAGAATAAAGAGCTAGACATCAGCAAGCTATTGACCATTGGACACTCACAATAAATATCAGCCCATTCTCACTCTACTGACGTTAGCTGAGTCCTAGCATGAAACTGGCCAACTTCTGACAACTCTAACTGACTGAAAGGCATTCACCAGGATAGCTGGGTCAGTCAAGCAAGTTTATCCTACTTTATCCAACTTGGTCATATGTGCATTATACCACTCTCTACCTGAGTGTTTTTTATATTTTTAGGGTTAGGGTTAGGGTTAGGTTATTTTAATCCTGTAATTTAATTTTCTTATATAACAATGTGTGCACAAAGGGATATGCCACTCAATCTTGTTGTATCTTTTATTGCAATGACAAAAAGGCTATACTGATTCTGACCAGTGTTTTAGATCTGCAAATAATTTAATTCTGTTTTTGGAATTCAATTTTGTAAACACGGAAAGGCTGGGCTTAAATTTAAGACCCAAAATGGCTGAATCCCCTGCATAGAGTGCATACAGTTTAAACCCATTCTGTGGAAGTCAATCCTTAACATTAAACCTAACCTCTCTTGTGACTCTTGCCTATTTATTGTTCATAGCTTAACCTCTCATCAATGGGGAATTGAAAAACCTAAAATAGGTTTAAACCAAGACTTAACCCCAATATAATCACTTAACTTTTTCACCACACACAAACAGACACAATGAAATGAAGTCCAGTCGACAAAATAAGTCCCCAGTAAATAAAAACAACTCTCTTTAATAAAACGGTTCTTCTGTGGTATTTACAGAATCAGAATAAAATCCTCACATCTATGTAAAAAAAAATTCAAATGTTTCTCCATCAACCGCCACCTTTCATTGGGCTGTCATCATTTGTTGATTTAACCAGTTCCGTAGAGGTTCCAGGTTCCTCTGCATCCAGCGAATATTCTTCTGCACGTTGTCCAGGGCGATCTGAACGGCTCTCAGCTCTGATATCTGCTCTTTGATGGACTCAAAGAAGAGCTGCATCTATCAGTCAAATCAACACAAAGTCATAAATATATTCATACAAGTATATAAAAATAAACATAGGCTCCAGTGACCCCTGCAACCCTGCAAAGGATGAAGTGGGTTTGGAAGATGAATGAATAAATGATTGAAACTGTATAAGACAGTAAATAATAAGATGATATCACCAACTGTAGTAATGTAAGACCTTTTTAAAGTATTGCAGTAGATTGACTTTTAACCTTTGAAAAATATTTTCAATAAGTAGAACATACATAATTGGTATTCCCATTATTAGTATAAGGTGGAGCGTTATATCAGTATGTCCAAATGACTAACAGAAGAGTTAATGTGGTCACAATGTATTTACATCAGTGAGTTCCTCTGGAGTTGTGAAGTGGCCAGTGGTTCCAATGAGGACATTTCTAATACACGTTGAACCTAACTGGAACCTGCAACAGAAAAGAAATACAAATATTTCCTGCACACACTGTTATTCAAGGCTGTGGTAGCCTTAAGCTGTTCCTTGAGGTCAAGGGTCAGGAAAGTATTTTCATATATTAATGTTTTACTGCATGCTGAACTAACTTCTGAACCAGTCTGTTCCAGTTCTTTTTGACAAAGTTCCAGGCAAGGTGATGCCCCCGTGGGTTCCTGGCCACCCTATGCACAAGAGCCGACACGTGCTGGGATTTAATCACCTTCCCTTCCAGACTCAGCTCCAGTAGTCTGCATCACAAACACATAGGTAATAAGCTGCTGTATTAATGCATCATGCCTCAAAATAAACCGTATGTAGTGTATATACTTGTGATTTACATTTTGAAAAGGAATATTTAGAGGAAAGTGAACCAATGGAGACAGAAAATAATACAAAATGGGAAATTCAAATAAAAGTAAGCATAAAATACTGAACAAGTAACACAATGGAATTATATCCATCCTTAAACTCAGAATAACAATACAATGCGATGTAATAGGATATGATACAATACAACAGGCATTCAATGTCTTGCAAGGGCAAATTTCTTTGCCACAGCGGCAAACAACCATACATACACACGAACTACATAAACTACAACAACAAACATACTTAGAAGCAAACACAGAATAAAAAATACAAAAATACAATTCTACACATGCAAACATTTACACATATATATACACACACACAGACATATACACACCCAACAAGCAATAAAT
>JAPTHA010168742.1:0-16334 GCA_029814585.1 Gymnapogon annona | reverse complement strand
TGGTTTCACTCCCCAGTGTAAACATTGACTATGTTTGATCTAGACATTCTACTTTAATCCCATTAAACCAGTCAACTGTCTGCTACTACGTGTATATATGTAGAGGATTTCATAACAAAGCAGGTTTCATAGATACATGTATTTATGAATCAGTGCATTTATGTGGTTCCGGTATGAGCGTGTTTCTTTTTTACTGGTTGGGACTGTTCTGCAGGGATTCCAGACACATAAACCAGGGTTGTGTTTTCCCTCAAATACCCAGCACATACAACATTCATGAAATACAGTCACATTGTTTGCTGTTTGAAGCTGAATGTATTTGGACATAAGGGGCAGAACTGGTGGAACATGAGCCGTCTGTGTGGAGTCGTGGCTGAATTAGTGCCAAGTATCAGCTGACTGACCGTAAAGTAGCAAATACTGAACACAGTCACTTGAGGATTTGTGTTTGACATATCTTTTCATTTTCATAATGTAATTTTCCTTTTTTCACTGCAAAACAAATACATTTGGGATTGACATAAAACAGTCATTCAAACCATGCTGTATGTGAACCCTGAAGTAAAACGAGTTCAACCCACCTGAATGATAGACTTCCTTTTGACCTGAGATGTAATTAATGGAGAATGTGCAATGTCAAAATGTCTTTGGGATGCGGGACTTTCTGGCACCACCTCCACCATTCATTCAAAGTATGACTGCTGTATCAGCTTCATTAATTTCAATGTATCATTGAGTATCATTGAGTGGACGATGGAATCTAACTGAAGAAAGGATTCACATGTAGCAGGTGGAATGGACCAGTGTGGACTGTGAATACTCCTATTAGTGGAATTGTCGGGATTAGAGTAATAAATACCTCAAAGAAATGTGTTTTCGTAATATTCATTTTTAATGAACCACCTGCCATAAAGAAAATATTAGCCTGTGATTTCCCCCCCTATTTTTTCCCCTTTTTGTTCCACTGGCAGAGACACAAAAAAAGAAATAGGGCTTTATTTCTTTTCTATTGGCCTACTATCTCGACAACATAGACAATACAATAAGCGCCAACAGGCTTGCTGAAAGCTCTGTCTTAATTACAGAGTTCCATCAGGACCGACAATGATCCTCAGCAAACTCTTCAAAGAGAAGAATGCAAATGAACATGGAGACCAGGGGAGATGACAAGAAGGGCTTTTATTGAAGAGTGGAATGAGGGCTAAACTTATTAGAGTTTTTCAGGTCTGGGCATCAAACTGCGTTGGTAAAGCAAGCTCTTCTGATGGCAGGGTCCTTAGTGGGGACCACAGGGGACCTCCATGTCCTTGCATTCATTTCCACAGTTGTCTATAAACCTTTACCCAGAGGTGGGCTGCACTCCCCTGGAGTCAAACACAAGAGCTTCATGATCCTGCATAATTCTGTGTTGTGTGCAGTGCCCTACGACTGCACAGCATTTAACCATGAGAGCGCTGGTCGTTAATGAATTGTGTCAATGATTACTGAAATTTCCCCGTAGGGGAATAATAAAGGGATCTAATCTATGCAATCTGAAAGTAAAATTTAAAAAAATACTGTTTGTGCTTGTGAGGTTTAAAATATTGCTATTACTTCAGTTCATTCTTCAGACTCAACATTACCAACAGCAGATCATGCATCTGTCTTTTAAGTGTACATCTACTGCATCAGCATTGGTTTGAATGTGCATCTACACAGTAATATTTCTGTAGTGGTTTCCTCTGTCAGAACCATGCTAAAGTGATGGTGATTCTAAGGGTTGATGATTGACAGGAACCCTACTAAACAATAGAAATGTGTGTTTTTTTCTTTAACGAAAATGATTACTGTATCACCACATAGGAATATTTTTTTCCCAAGCTACCACTAAATAGATTTCTTTCTTTGCATTAGTTTTGTTTTTAGCAAACAAAAGAAATAAGAGCCTAATCACAGTAGGAAATATATTACCGTATTTTCACGACTATAAGGCACACCTAAAAGCTTTTAGTTTTCTCAAAAACTGACAGTGCGGCTTATATTAGGATGCGCCTTATATATGGTGGTTATGGTACCGTAGTCAGGGGGTGTCACCAAAATAACAGCAGTCGGCCCCCTGACTAAGGTAGTTATGGCTGGTGCAGTCAGGGGCATTACCAATATGACATTGGTCCGCCCCCTGACTATGGTAGCTATGGCTACCGTAGTCAAGGGGTGTAACCACACAGCCTGACTGGGCAGCTCTATTTTAACTTTCAACACGTACCATTATGAAAAAAATGGTAGGAGAAGATCAAACACACTACACTTCTCAGTCATGGTATCAACACATAACACCTTTCCTAAACTGACTAGGTCAACTTAACTAAATTAAAACCAGTGAGTAGGTACAACTGATTTGATCCTTGTATAACAGTCTGCAATATGAGCGTCATCACATTCAGGTCAATGAGACAGTGTTATTCAAGCCACAGTTGGGTGACAGTGAGAGAGATGATGATGAAGATGCATATGAGAGAAGAGAAATAATCATTTATGTTCATTTCCATCCTAAAAAGTAAATCTATATCTTACTTGAATTTGTATATCAATGTAAAAAATGCATCTCGTACTGGTTAACTTCTCTGCATTCCTGGCTCTGTTTTGGATTTCCTGGTTCTGTCTCCTGACCTGGCGTTGTCATTCCACAGACGCTGTTAAAAAGTGAGCCCCATGCATTTTGCATTTCGACCAAGCAACACTACTCACACTTGTATTTAAGTCTAGGCTGTGTGTAGCAGAGAAATATGTGTTGGGGATCTCAACTTCCATTTTTATGTATATTCTTTTTGTTTTAGGCATAATTTGTTCTATTTTAATATTGCTTGTATGGGAGGGTCAAGGCATCTGGGTGGACAATGGAATAAGGTGGGCATGTTAGGGTACCCCTCCTTGTGATTTGGGGTGTGCGTCCCTGTGTTCTTCTTCTTCTTTGCAGGTTATGACCTCCACATTGGGAGTGGTGTTGGTTTTTTTTTTTTTATTTTGCAATGTACTACGTTAGATTTAAAAACGTTATTCATTCTGTTTTATTGTGGGTATTATGTGCATTTAAGTGTTTTATTGGATAATTTGATTAGTATAGTTGAGTTGATCAGTTGATGCTCTTTTTTTTTTTTCTAGTTTTGTTAGATGCTGGAGCTGAGACATGCCTCATTGATTAGCTAAATAAAGGCTGAGCAGTGAAACGAGCAGAAGACTGGTCAATTTCTGATGAAAAATATACAACCCAGGTGTAAAACCACTGCACATTCACTTGACCTCCATGATTCTCTGCACCTGGCAAGTAATCAAACACTTGGATTATTTCCCCCACTGTTTCCTGCCTATTTGTAAAAGAACTGTTTGAAAATAAAGATTGCTAACCTCATACCTGAAGATGTGTGTTGCGCTAGTGCTTTCCCTCACAACTGCAAAACTTTGTCCCTGAAATTGATCGGTGATTCTCAAAATGTATAAGAAACGTGAAGATGCGCCTGTCCTGTGTGCAAGAGTGATGCTATAGTGAAGGGTCTTTTGAAAGTTGTCAGCATTCGACTGAATCGCAAATTCACAATCAAGCCTCCAGGAAAACTATGTTGAAGGTGAAAGAGCCAGAACCCCCATCTTTATGAGGTTTGTTCTTGACGGGAGGAATTGTCCTCAGCAATGAACCCCACTCACCTCAACGCTGAGGAAAACAAACGGCTGTCTTGATGCAGTCTGCTATGAAACATAAAATCGCAGTGATGGTGAGCAGAATAGTAATTCGATTTTTCAAAACCCACAGAACAAATGGCATTTTCTGTACTGCTGGTCAAAACGGCAAGCATTTACACTAGATTGACTTCGAGAAAGAAACAGAACATAGTTAAAAAAAAAAAAAAAACATTTTCTGTTGGCAGTAAAATCTGCAGGTGTTATTGAAAGAAAAATTCTCTTAAAACACAACAGTGGTAGTTTTTTTGTGTTTTTTGTAACCTCGACACTATCAGGAGTAGTGATAAATGAAAACAAAAGTGGAAGAATTTGACTGTGCGTCACACTTTTCGGTTTCATTTTCATTTAACTTGGGCTGTTTACATGTATTTTGCATCTTTTTTGGGAAATGCCACCCATGCAGCTCTTTAACTTATAGCTGGTCAAACACTCAGGTCAACAGTCGTACATGAAGATTCAGTCATTTATTCGCATCACTTGTCACACTCATCAAAACCTAATTTCCATTAAAAAAATTAAATGTGAATGAGTATAGATTAACACTTGTCCATGTATAAAATGAATAAAGTTTTCTGACCTCTTTCATCCTCTGGATCCCACTGAGACTGCAAACTGTCTCCTCACCTTGACCGTCATCCTCTTGTGATAAAGGAGAACAGTCGGCTTTAGCATGTGATAATATCAGAGTCAGAATACCCTTTACTGTCACGAGCACAGTACAAGCACAGTACAAGCGAAATTGGCCATCAACCTGTTCGCACACATAAAGGGAGGGGGGGACAGACCGAACAGGAAGACAGGATTGAAATCAGAACTAGATTCAGCATCACATTAGGAAAGAAAAGGATAAAAAAAGATCAACCCGGTGCATGCTCAGGAGCGCGCACTGGGGGAGCAAAAAAAACGAAACAACCCAGCACATGGATGACAATCTCACAACACAAGCACATGGACAACTGCATGGGAGAAGTGGGTGACCCAGGGGTCAGAAACAGCCAGACTGGTCCTGCAGCCTTGAAAGGCGCTGGTCAACAGACCCCGCCTGGCTCCTGAGGGGACAAAGCTGCTGGAGGCGTTGGATGAGGGTTGGGGGGGTCTTGCAGGTCAGTGTAGATGAAAATGTCAACGAGTCAATATCTATAAAATAAGCCACCAAGCCAAGGGCAGTCAGTACCCTCATTTTGCCCAATGATGGGAAAGTCCAACAGGCAGCAAAGACCATCAAATGCAAATGGAGGTGGAAAGCCTAACAAGCTGTGCTTGATGCACAGTCATACTGGCACCCAGGGCCGGCCCGTGGCTTAGGCAGTATAGGCAAATGCTAAGGGCGCCGTCCATCAAGGGGGCGCCAGAAGGGTGGAGAAAGAAAAAATATATAATTTCCACGACTCTTAAAACTACTTGGTACTATTAAAATATGTCTTCATTTAACTGTATAGCAAAGCCTATAATAGTAATAATGATAATGATATTTACTTCCCCTATCCCTTTCGGGGTCGCGGTTTATGTCGGTGCCTATTTCGGCTGTCATCGGTTGAGAGGTGGGGTTCACTGGGATAGGTCACCAGTCCGTCGCGGGATGTTTTTTTTTTTGATGCGTAAACAAGCTCAAAACATGTCAACACGTCCCAAACTGTCCGGTGCCCAGGGGAGGAAAAAAAGAAAAGAAGAGGAGGAAAAACGCGACAAAGACAGAGGTAATGTTACAGTAAAGATGATGTCATGATGTCCTGCCTCCGAAACCCCCAGTCAGTCTCTGCCTTCACCATGTTGCTGGTCCCAGCCATACGCTCTGCTCCGTCTCCTCACGCCAATGTCCAAGTTCCCCACAGTAATGACATTCCCCCTCTTCATACCTGTCAGACATTCCAGTCCTGCTCCATCCTTGTCCCCGGCTGCAGAGTCGTCCTTCCCACTCACGGTTTCTCGCCGGGTATCGGTCCATCTGGACAAGAGTCAAAGCATCCATCGCCGCTTTAATTTTCTTATCAGCTGCCCATTTCTCCTCATCCTTAAGCATATCTTGAGCATGCTTGCAGTATCTCTGCAAATCACCAAGTCTAGTTTCAAACCACATGCACACATACAGGTTTTGTACCATCCCAACCAAGTCAGCCTTCACCCCATCGAAGATGGTTTGACACAACAGTCTCTCCCAAGGCCCTGGCGGACCGCTGAGGTCAGCTGGGTGGTTCAAGCCAGAGTGCTGGTTAAAAACAGTCTCACAATGATGCATAAAATTCTCAATGGACTCTCCTTCGTTCTGATACAGGCTCCTCAGGGCTGACAAACCACCTTTTACTGGGAAGATATGGGGCAGACTATCACAAAATGTATTAATAGCCTGTCGGTATTCGTCATTAAGGGGGTTGCTCCAGTCCACTTGTCGAATCCTGATGTCGTCTGGTGGCAGCACCTCTGACAGCTTAGCATAGTCACTGGCATGCATCCGTTTAACAAGCATATAGCGTACCTCATGACCCGTGGGTCAGTGTTCTTTGCAAAAAGGACGCCATTCGTCATGTGCCTTAGTCCCGTCCTCTGCAGGCTTGGGCAAATTCATCGCATGCTGCATCATTTCCTCAGGGGACCAGGGACGGTAGATCAGCATCGGGCCATCTGGACCAGCTGCTTCCAACATCGGGGCCGTAACCACAGGTGGCTGGACAGTTGAATAGGTTTCCCCGGATCTGGTGTGATGCGGGCTGACTGGTTGGGCTGCGACAGCCAGGTCAGGATCCTCAGACTTGGGAATCGCTGCAGGCAGAGCTGATGCAGAAGGAAGGGCTGATGCACCATGATGGGATGCACCCCAACAAGGAGCCAGAAGGGGAGATGCTGGCGGTGGTGGTGGCGGCGGCAGTGGGAATGGCATTGGCATTGGCGGCAGTGGTGGTGGCAGTGCCTTGTGGGCTGGTACGGGTGGCGGTCGGGGTCTCAGGAGACAGGAGTCCAGGTCTGGATCCACCTTCAATGCTTGTATATGTTCCTGTAACGGACCATACGGAGAGGAATGTGACAGCAAAGCAGGCAGCCGAAATGCCGGGATTTCAGCTGAAAGGCTTGCATTTTCACGCCTATTTGCTACTTCCCTTGTCATGTCTCACCACCTGCAATGGCAACCATACATCATTTTCTATCCCTAAGCTCAGCCTCATCCATCCACATATTTAGATATTTATTTAGATATATGTGTTCTATGTTCTCTGACTTAACAGTTCCCTTTGCTTTTTCTTTCATCCACCATTTACTTAATTGTTCCCCTAGTGTTTGTAAATGATTTAAACTCTAAGTTCCTCTTCGAGGAAATCCCATTTCTTTTACCCAAAACGGTACAGAAACCAGACATTCATCGACATATATTTTACGCATGCCTTTTATGATCAGGGAATCTTCCTCCCAGTTAACGTCACTTTTGCTGAACCGGTTCCCCATTTCACACAATGGAACATCTTCCAAAGGGTTTTTCTCCTTTGAGTATGCCTAATTTGGGCGGAAAAAAAATACTAAAAAAATACAGCATTTACTCATATCATGTTAAGAACAATGAAATTAAAAGCTCTAAGCTTTAGAATCACACTTTAGCACAGTTATTTTTTTTTTTTTACCTTTTACACTTCATCAAATATTGTGGTATTCATCTGGAAGAAAAACTCCACAACAAAGCCATGTAGAAAACAAAGTGAAGTTTTAACAAGTTGAAAATAACCAAAAAATATGTAACAATCTAAAGCATGATAAACAAAAACATAGCAGTGTTGTAAATTTAGTTCCCAAGGAAATGTGAAATGGTTTGTTTGGGTTTCAAGGTGAGAAAAATTGGGATCCAATAGTTTGTTGCTACATATCAGCTCAGATTTTCACCTCCTCCATTATCGGCCATTTCTTTTTGCAAGCAGAGCTGCGGTGTTCGCATTTCCAAAAGTGAAAAGAGACCCTTGGTGCAATAATAAAGCTGAATTGTAGATACAGAAACATATGTGTCATGCTTCACACATCACAAATATGAATGCTGGCAAATATAGCCCAAGGATCTGACTTCTATATGGATCTATTTTTGTTTTCTGAGTTCTAACAGCTTGCATGTATGTAAATAAGTTTACAGTTCACTTCACTTGCACTGTCCAAAATAGTTCTCATGTTATCCTGTTAGGAGACTGATAATTAACCATTAATTTTTTGACATTTTTATTTAAGCCATCAAGTCTACAGCTTTTTCGGTCATATCCTGTTAGTTCTTGTGAATTTATGTCCTCAGTCCAATGGATCAAAACAATTCAGAGTGAATCGCAGGATGACAGTCTATTGTGCCATATTGCTATTGCATTTTGATTATATGTCGTGGGGGCTTGCAGTTTTGCAAACCATCACAATTTTGGGCACAAATTAGAGAAGACAACTATCGTTTTTTTTTTTTATTGCAACATTTCCCCATTCTGTCTTTACAGAGTGTTTACAGAACCGCTGGCAGAGGACATTAGACACAGCCCTAACAGTGGTGGACCCTCAAGGCCCACAAGGCAATTCTCTGCTGGCCTAAACATAATCAGGAATAGATTTTTTTAATATATACTTTTATCCATAAATATGTATTAAATTATTCCCCATGGTCTATACTCTTCATTTCATAGCTTTCCTATGTCGGTTGCTCAGCTTCCAGCCCCAGGTGGAGATTTGGAGGGCGGGGTTTATATTAGAGTTTTTATCCAATCATTATTCACTATCATGTGTTGCCAGGGTCCAAAATCTGCCTCTAGGCCTTCAGAAGCGACAGTGCTGGTGCATGGTAGCTTAAAGTGAATGAGAACAGACATGTGGCATTAACAAAGTTTTCTGCGTCAAGTTTGGCTTCACTGGGGCCAGCTGGCGGGCCAATAGCATCAGTGCATGCACGTCTTTTGATTGCATACGTGATAGAGAGAGGTTGAGCTATGCAAAGAGCAGACCTGAGCAGACACGTCAATGTGATAAACAGGAAATAAGGAAATGGATCATTTGTGTAGCGTGACAAGTTGTTTTAGATTTTTTAACCAACAATGGCTGAAGGAGGCGATGATATCATTTGGTCGCAGATTTAGTTACGCCATTCTCAAGAAAAATATATCGAGAAAAGACACCGTGAAGACAGGCTGGTGGTAGCAAGTATGACTCAGCAGGAAAAAGGATTTATCCGCCATGTAGTTGATAACAGCTAACCTATATTATTAATGAAATATAAGTATTTGTTTATTTTTCAGTGAATAGTTCTGTAATGAACTGGTCTGTATGGAACTGATATCGATTGGACTCAGGTTTATACGTGGTATTCCCCAGACACCGCACCGTGAGACTGACTGTCACACCGACCATGGTGGGACCTGGGTCCAGGTGTCGGTCGGAGTGTCGGACCATGCAATGGTCCGACACTCCGGACCATTGCACACTCCGGACCATTGCACAGACCCAGGTCCGCGGTCGGACCTGGGTCTGTGCCTGGTTCCAGGTCGAACCTGGGTCCGTGCCTCATACCATATTAGATAGAATTCATTTGATAAGATATAACTTTATTGATCCCACCACGGGGAAATTTGTGCATTACAGCAGTAAAAATACACCGTGGAGAATAAGAACAGACAGATATACATAATTGAATTCTTGTACGACATACACAGTATGCATTTATGGATGTGTTGTGGCACGTGTCAATAAATAAGCTAGTAAGCCCACATAAACAAAGCATACATGCATACCTCCATATATGTACATTCCTACATACATACGTACATGTATACATACCTGCCTATACAGTACGTGCGTGCATACTCACGTATCCACACACTAGTACACATACACATAAACCACGCATACCTGAAGTGCGAAGATCCGTGTGTAAAGTGACAGTGGAGGTAAAGTGACTGGTGATCTATGATGTGTTGTACAGTGTAATTGCTGTCGGGAGAATAAGAAGAATATAAAGATGAATCAATCAATAAATATTTTATTTATCCCCGTAGGAAACATATGTTTCAGTCACTCCTGATACAGATCCTAATGACATTCTTTTCCTCTCTTAAGAAAATAATTAGACGATTCATTATGAACACCAAGAGTTAGCATGGATAGACTAACCCTGAACTATAAGGATCAGGGTTTGAAACTCCCTAACTTTCAGTTGTACTACTACGCTGCGCATGCCAGATTTCTGTGTGCTCCTGGAGAAAATAACCTACTGGATGAAAAGTACAAGTAGGATGCTCTACAAGATATGGCAGCCATTTTTAAACTACATGGAATATTTGCAAGTACACCACATTGGTTAAGCTCTATATACCCAAGCAGGGCCTGCAGTACTTAGGTGACTGATGCTCTTCACTTATTTGTGTTTGTTTGTTTTTTTGGTTTTTTTGGGTGTTGTCTGTGACCTTGCGATTACTGATTGGGAATGCCGCCTTGTGGTATACGAATGTAACTGATATTGTCTTGTCAAACTAAATATAGAAAAAGAAAATCTGCTTGGTTACATGTTGGAAGACATTCACACAGAATAGCCTTTCACAGTCTTGTCTATTGAGTGTGAGCCACCAGCTGATGTGTGAGTCTGACGAGCTGTGGTGAGTCTTGGGTAACTGATGTTGGGATAGGTTGGAAGAGTTCACCATTTGCACATTAAGACATCATCCATTGGGTTTATGCTTTTATTACAAATAAACATGTTGTTTAAAAATGTTTCTATAAGTGGAAAGTTTAATGCAGTGTTGTGTGGAATGCCAAGCTGCAGCAGAGTGCAGGATATAGCCACTGAAAATAGAAATGAGGTTTTTATCACCATACGTCTGTCAATGGGGGCAGCATTGAGCCATCCATGAATGAAAATAACCTCAACCATTAAAAAAAATAACGTTTTATGGATGCTATGTTTTCATTTCAAAAGATTAACTAACACCAGAATCAGACATGATGGTATCAGTAACAGACAATATTTGGCAGTTTTATGTTGTATAAATACACCACTGTAAATGACTGTGTGAGAAGTTAAGATAAGATGTGATAGAACTTTATTGATCCCACCAAGGAGGAAAACAGCAGCCAGAAATAAGACCAGGCAGATATACATCAGTTGAATTGTTATACGGACAAACGCGGTATGCATTCGTACTGCATACACAGTATGCATTTGTACTACAAGTACAAATGCATACTATTAAGTTACTCATTGCATCAGCAAGGGCTAAAAATCATAATTATTAAGAGAGGGTAAAAAAGTCTGGAAGAAGCCAACCAGTCTTAAATATGCACATATGTAACAGAAGATAAGTATTTCTAATTGAGTTTCATATTATTTATGTGTGACATGACCTTTGAGAAAGGTTTCATTGTCATGAATGATGAGAAAATTCTAGTTTAAGTATGAAATAATTTGAGCTCTTGAAGCTTAAAGGCGATAGCTGTTTACTTTCAAACAATAAATAACGTCCTAAACCTATGTTCAGAGTTGACCTGTCTGATCTTTTGACTGTTGAGACATGAACTTTGTAGTTAGACCAACAAACTGATGGGCTTATGTGTCCAGTACAGGGAGCAGTGAGTCACTGTGCTGCTCCTGTAGGGTGAGGACAACTAACACCACAGGGTCTTTGAGCAAAGTGTCAAACCTTGTGGATGAGACATGATACAACATCTAGAGCCAAAGAGAGAAAGTGAAAGAAAATTGATGAAAGCTAGAAGTGCTGTTGTTGTTTTCTCCACGGTACACAGCATTAAGTGTAAAGAATGGAGTTTGATGATGAAATGGCTGCATTTCTCATACACAGGTGTTTTATAATGTGGATTATGAAGGTATAATGGTATTAATCTTGCTATCCTTGTTAAGTTACTGTTGATCAAAGGTTCAGACTAAACTCTGACAGTTCTGTACTATTGACAAAGTACAGAAAAGAGGCAATTTTACTGTCAGTGTTTTCCGTCTACAAACAGAGCTAAATTAACCGAGATATAATGTAAACTATCAGAACATGCAGTTGTGTATGGGACAGTCTACACTCTTTCAATTTCATTGTACTTGTTGCAGTGACAATAAAGATATTCTATCCTACTCTATTCTATGGCCAACTGTCAAAATAATCAGGAATTTTTTGTTTGTAGAAGAAGACTTGATACCATTATACAGACATAGGCAAACTATGGTCTTTATACATTATTCAGTGACTGATGCACTATATACAAAATATATAATCATACAACCCTTTACATAAACTGCACCATTGACTTAACATGATTTAACATGACATAAAGCCCAAATGTTTCCATCAAATACACACTTTGAGCCAAAAACTATTCAAAGTTGTGTTATTCTTGCAATTACAGTTGAAAGTTTAGGTTAAAAAACACAACTATGCAAGGATGTAACGGTCAATGTTTTCTTTCTATTTGAACCCTGCGTACACCCTCACTCTTGCTCTAGTTTTTCCAACCTCGTCTCTCTTAGACTCACCCTTCCACACACACATTTTCACCACTTGTCTCCATATGCGTGTTTACTTAAGTCATGGCGTCACGACAGTATTCACAGAATGATACAAACCACATTCCTCATGTCTGGTTTTGCTAACGACCACAGTTCAGCTCCAAACAACCGCTCTGTCTCCTTTTCATCTGCAATGCATCCTTCCCTCATGCGACGTGTCCTTCCCTCTTCCTCTGAGTGTGAGTCTGTCATTTGCTCTGCTCAGGAGTCGGGCTGTCTGCTCCTTAAATAGGTTTGACCCCAGTACAGACAGTGGAGCCGCTTCAGTCTTTAACTCTGCACATAGTTCTCCATTTACATTTGTATGTGGTTTTCTGGAGATGGTTACTTTTATTCCCCTTTAAGCCACAAGCTTAGGAAAGGCTTGTTTCTACCACCTGGATGTTATTATTATTATTTTTTTTTACAAGCTCAATCACTGCTCGTCTACAGTGCTGTAGCCTTTCATGTTGCATTCAAACATGACTCCAGAGATATAAGCGTTCATGCTCAACAACGCATCCACTTCATAACGTAGCTCTCATACACACGGGTGAATTAAATAATGCATAATGGATGCTACGTAACATAAACACATAAATAATAATGAAGATGTTAATGTCATGGAAACAAAACAACATCCGATGGCGACTTCAGCTTGACTGCATGCCCACATTTTTCATTACAGCCGGTAATGCCTCTAGGTGAAGTCATACAAGGTGGGCATCTACCATCCCATAAGATAGAAAACATAGTGGCCTGAACGTCAGGGGAATGAATGATTTACAGCCACTGGCCATTTAAAAGGAAGCATTCCTCCTTCCCTCGCTGTTTTATGTCTCCTCTTTCCATTCATGTGTAATGTATGAAATTGTATATTATTTTATAATGAACCCGTGCTTTATTCATTTGAGATGCACATTTCTATTCTACAAACATGTTAGTTTTGTAAGCACAGCAGGATGCGCAGCTGAGCCCAGCACGGGAACAAGTTTCCACTGCTGATGCATGTGCTGGCATTTAACAGGTGTAACAGAGATGTTCCTCTTGTTGGGAGTAGATTCCAATCGTTTGTGTCCCTGAGGTGAGACCATAAACTCAATGGAGGAGTAGACCAACGCTATTTTTTTGTCCAAATAATTTATTCATTTGAATCAAACCGGCGATCTCTGGGATGATCTTTAATACCTCATTTATGTACCGGCAAATTACAACGCTGTGTTATAAGATCGAAACCAAAAGAACAATCTGATGCTGCATCATGTTCTGATGTAATGAATCACATACATTTCATATTCACTGAAAAATAAAGTTAAAAGTGACAAAAGCTGCAGAGCAAGACTCATGGTTGTAAACAATATGACAAAAATTACCCCAGAGTGACACATCTGCCAGTTACACTATTGGCAAAAACTGGTAACAATTTTATCTGAAAACACATCAACATATCTATTTGAAAACAGAAATACATTTTAAGAACATTATTATACATGGATGGGAACTAGGCATTTCCTAGGTATCAGTTTTTGTTTTTTTTATTGGGCAGAGATTTCAGCTTTTCTTTTCTTTCCAGGACTCATTGTACTTTGTTTTACTTTGAAGCTCTAATAAGTGATCTGGTGGTACACCTTTAAAAGTGTCCTCTACTATTAAAACCTCTAAAGGTTTAGGTGTCAACAGTGGCAGGCTTTGATCATGGAGCTATTGTGTGTTTATTTATGTGTTATGTTGATATATTATACTAACAACACTGCAAAAGCATTATCTGTGTAACACTGAAATATTTTTTTTTCTTCTTTTCAGTATAATAGCAATTAGCCTTAGCTGACCTCTGATCCCTCTGTGTCCGCAGTTTCATTCGGACGACAGCGATTGCACAAACCATTACTTTTACAATGTCAGGTGAGTATTATCTGCAGTTGATTATATTTAACAGTGTTAAATATAATATAGTGTTGTTGTCATGGTTCAGGATTAAGGGGGTCATAGTGGGGTTAATGAGTTCAGGTGTGAGGTCTTGTGAGAGTCATAGCTCAGGTGTGTCATTAGCTGCATCAGCAGGTCACAGGTCATCAGCCTGATTTCCTGCACCTGTGAGGTTCACTATTTAAGCTCAAGGGTTTCAGTCATTCATTGTCAGAGCGTTGATGTCTGTTGGTCACGTTTGGGCCTTGTCTTGTCTGGTTCTTTGGAAATGATCTTTTTGAGAGTATTCATGTGCCTCAGTCTAAAGTTTAGTTTTCCACAGTCTTGAGTTAAGTTTTGATGTAAAGATAAAGTGAAGTTGATAATTTTCTAAATTGTAGTTGTCCTCTTTTAAGAGTGATTTTTTGTTATATTTATTATTATTTACCCGTTGTGGGAAATTTAAGTTAATATTAACATGTTTTTGACGTCGCTTTTTGTTAATACTTTGACCCGTTTTTAAGGGATTGTATAGAGATTGATATCCTGCTTTTTTTGATAGTGCAATCATTAAATAAAAATCGCTTTTGTATGAACTCTGCGTTGAGGTCCATGTCTGTTCAGTTGAGCATAACAGTTGTGGTTTGATGATTCACCAACCATTTGACATCCACTCATCCATATGCAACACACAGTCACATCTCTACTGTTCCTGAAGTCAATGTCGGTATAGTTGAACGATGTCACAATTTTGTCTAAATTCGTGCATGAATTCTTCAGTAGAACTCAACCAGTGACCATCTTATCGGCTGCACTTTTAATATTAACTGATCGGGAATTAATTCAAGCTTCAATGCGTTTTTTTTATTTGCTAAAAAACCCCCAAAAACATTGTACTTCAAGTGGACTGATGAAATGAGCTCAGTTTACTACATTTACAGGATAGAGAAAATTTACTCTTTGTGAAAGAGATTTTATCCATCATCTATGCTCATACAGGTAGAAGGTTAAACATGGAACTAACACTGTCTCCATGAACTAACATTATCTCCATACTGCTCGACTCCACTGCTCCACGTTGGAACAGGAGTGTGTTCAGGTCTGTTTCTGTCTTGTGTAGATGTTGAAATTATACAGTTCTGTATTGTTTTATATTTACTGTTATTGTTTTATTATAATTGTTATGAATTGTTTTATATTGTGTTCAATGTTTTGTGATTGGTCGTTTGTTGTGAAGGGTTGGAAATTTCAAATCATTTTCCAACTCCTTTTCAAACCGTGTTTTTGTCAATTGGTAAATGCATTGCAGGATTGCACTTATATAGTGCTTTTCTACACACATATTGAGCCCAAAGTGCTTTACATTCACACACCAGTGGGCGACTGCTGCCATGCAAGGCACTGCCAGGCTCCACTGGGAGCAATTTGGGGTTCAGTGTCTTGCTCAGGGACACTTCGACATGTGGAGTTGGAGCCAGGATTCGAACCGCCGACCATTGGCCGACTCGCTCTACCAACTGAGCCACAGCCACCCCATATATTTTGTTACACTGTGTGTGTGTGTGTGTGTGTGTGTGTGTGTGTGACTGCAGGTTTGACAAATATTTAAACTCGAAGACAATAATATCTAATTATTTGTTTTTGATTTGATCTTTGAATTTGATCTTCTGGTTATGAATCACGTCTGTCAAGTCATGTTTATGTATTTCCTGTCTTAGTTTGTCACTTCCTGTTCGGTCCTGTATCTATCTCCTAGTGTGTCATCTAGCTTCACTCACAGAGCCCATCCACACCTGTTGTCTCGTCAACAATCAATCCCCAATGTGTGTCACCTGGGTGACCCTTCCCTTTATAAATCAGTGTCTTGTCCTCAGTCCTTGGTCAGATTGTGGAGTTTCATACCGTGTCTGCACCTTACCTTGTCACGTTTTGATCAAATCCTTTTGTGAGTATTGAGTCATAGTTTAGTTTAGAGTTGAACTTGATAGTCTTGTTAATGTTTGATGTTTTTCCAAAATGTACTTACCTCTTTAGAACGTTTTTGAGTTTGGTTTAGTTATTAAGGAATGTTTTCTTTTGAACCAATTGTATTTTTCTTCATTTAGAGTGATTTTGATTTATCTTTATAGATTTATTATTTTCACGTTGTGGGTATCCATCCATCCTCTACCGCTTATCCGGGGCCGGGTCGCGGGGGCAGCAGTCTAAGCAGGGAGGCCCAGACCTCCCT